>WUQG02020229.1:0-11459 GCA_011317285.2 Androctonus mauritanicus | reverse complement strand
TACTGAAGAGGGACTATTAAAAGTCCGAAAGCGTTTTACAAAATGAATGTTTAACGTATATTACTTGCTTGTAGTGCATTCAAGGAAGTATTTATACTTCCAGAATGTCTGTTTAGCTTGATAATTCTGGATTTTACCTCAGGCAAACTTTTCCTTCATTAGTTATTAGGCTGTATAAGTACCTAATGGAATCTACCACTTCAATTGTTTGATTATTAATTTGGAATGTGAATTCTTTATTGTCATTCTTATTAACAGCCATAATTTTTATCTTTTTCATGTTCATCTTGATTTCAAACTCCTCCCTCAGTCATTCAATATTATCTAGAGATTTAAGACTTATGGGCTACATTCTACTGCATTCTTTTTCTTGGATATTGGAATAATTTGGATTTTTAGAAATCACTGGGCATTTCTCCAGAACTGTATATTCCATTCAGAAGGTAAGTTAGAGATGTAATTGTCTTGTCATCCAATGGCTTCAATAATTCAGAGGGTAAATCATCAAAGCCACTTGCCTTGTTGTGTTTAATTCTTTTCAGAGCATTTGCTATCTACCAGTTTTCAATAGGCAAAAAATAATCATCTATAGGTCCTCTCTGTATTCCGTCTTTACTCTATTCCATATAACTCCATTCTGTACTCTTTCTACTTTTTCAAAATCTGTGTTTTGTCAACTAATACAGATCCTATTTTATCTTTAACTCTTATAGGAATATTATGTTCCTATATGAGTTTTATATATTTCTTTCAATTTTTGAAATACTTTGATTTTATTGTATCTTGAAATGAGTTATTCTATTTTTGCATACTCATTATTATACCAATTTATTTTATCTTCTCTACATCTTTTTTGACAAGAGACTTCAATTTCTTATATTCCTCCTCTTAAGTTTTGCTTTCCTTCTTTGATCCATAAGTTGAATAGTCTCCATGATTATCCATAGTTTCTTTGCTTTTTAGGCTTTTTTTTATTACTCTCTCAGCTTTCTTTATGATGATATTTTTTAAAATTTTGTCATACTTTGGTCTATGTTTATTTCATCCAAAGAATTATTATTTTCCATTTTTTTGATAATGTTATTTTTATATTAATTTTTTTACATTTCCCTCTTGGAGGCAGAGTTTGTCCCATTTTGTTGCTGCTCCCCTGATTGGTCTTTTCAATTTTAGTCAAAGTACAACTATGACTAGCAGATGGTTGCTTTCTCCCTCTGTACTTGGAAATGGTTTGCAATTGGTCAATGTATTTCTGTATATCTCATGGAGAAAAATAAACCCAATCTGATTTTTATATTTCCATCTGGAGAGGTCCAGGTGGAAATATAAAGTGTTTCTAACCAAGTGTTTCTAAAAATCATTTTATTTTTCCTATAGAAGTCCAGCATTCACTGGCATTTTCATTCCTTTGATCCCAAGCCATAGGATTCAACTATTGAGTCTTCCTTAATGTTTCCCATTTTATTGTTGAAATCTTCCATTATTTTAAGAATATCATGATACTATTTTATTTTAAGAGCTTCATTAAGTTAACTATAGAACACTTCCACTTCATCCTCAAGGTAGCTTGGGTCTTGTGCATAGATCTGAAAAATCAGGTAATCCCTTGGATTACTTTTGATTCTCAATGCTATGATGTGATCAAAGATTCTCCAAATGTTTTTAATATAGAGGATTATTTTCATTTGTATAATAAAACAACTCTTCTACAACTTGTGCTTTGTCTCATTTAGAGGACTCTATACATGCTCCCATTTGGTAGATAGGTTTTGAAATCAAGACTTTCTTTCCAATATGTTTTAGAGATTCCCAGAATAATTGTCTGTAACCTTTTCATCTCACAGCAGATATCTGTTAGTTTGCCATATTTATTTAGGCCCTGAACATTTCATGTCTCTGTCTTCCATTTTTTTAATCCTCTTTTGGTGGTTGCTATCTGATAATGCCACAGTCTCCACCAATATTAAACTACATCATTAGGCATGGGCTGAATGCTTAGAAACATCCTGTTTGCCAGCCTTGAGAATATATTATTTCTAAATCCCATGATTACTTGGGAGCTAGTAAACATAGAGGGCCTACAGAACCAAACACTGTAGTACTGCAAGCTGATTGTATATTCCCACTGTGCATGAAAAAATTCACTCTACAACTAAACAGTCTTCATTATTATTGCTTGTAGCTGGTACTGATGACTACTATTGTCCTCCACCAGAGATAGTATCTTCCACTGACCTGAAAATTGGTGTGTCACCATTGAACTTTGAAAAGTTCTTTTGCTACCATTACCTAGATTAATGCTCTATCCAGATCAATCAGTCCAATTGAACTAAATCTATTGAACCTCCCATCTCTTGTATACACCCAACTGGCTTCCTGCTGGGTGCATACAAGTAACTTGTATGCACCCAGCAGAAGCCTTCCTGAGTAATTTGCTGGAAGGTTAGAATCCAACCTTCCATCAAGTTACTCAGGTCCTGAGATCTGCCATTTGAGAGTGAAAGTGGAATTGGAAAATAGAGGCCATGTGATCCTACTTATAATATATGTATTGTGCATCACTTTCCTTTGGATGTCCATAATCAAATCACTTGCCAATAATCATTATTTCAAATAAAAAAATATCCTATTAAAAATGAAAATATTTGTTACTTTAATCTAAACAGGGTAGTTATATAAACACAAATAGGAGTTTCATATAGTTTTATTCACCATTTCTTTAAACTTTTTTTTTCTATTTTAACACATTTTCTTATGGCTATACTAAAGTCATTGTCTACATGTAGTTATGATTTCATTTGAGAATAACTGATCTAAGCAAGTTGCTATGCTATATAAGTTTTTTGGCACCCTACATTTAAAAGCTAGTAACAATAATTTCTAGTTAACTTGGCTATAAGATGCCCCAGAACAGATCTTCTAGATATATTTTAACTTGTTTCAAATCATTTCCAAACATTGATGATTAATATTTAACTATGTGACTACTCAGCATAACTTTGTCCACTAAAACCTCTCTGTTGCTCTTCATCTTAATTCATTAGACAAATAATTTCTTCAAACCATAATGAAAAGGTTGTTTATCTTTGATATTATATTAAATGAATCTAACATGAAATGAATATGAAAATGAAGTGATTTTCTTACCATTTTGCATATAGGATTATTTTATGCAAATAATTTTGTAGAATAAAAATCAGCATAATATATTGTGTAAAATATTTTAATTTTGCTAATTCTTTTCAATTATCTAAAATAAAAATTTCAAATTTTTGTATTTGTTGCTTAACTTTTTACATAAGTTTAAATCAAAAAATTACAAATTAATTAAATGAGGGTTACATTTTTTGGAACTTTATGGAAGTTGAATTTTATGTAAGTCAGAAATATAATTTTTAATAAAAATTCTGGATTAAAAACTTCTGTGGCTAGGTGACTACAATGATTGCACCTATACAATGTTATGGTGCTTATTTTGTTGTTCCCTGACCGAAAATGAGATAATGCTGAATGGAATGATATCATACCAACAATATGATGCATAAGATCAATAAACAATACATAAAAACATAAATAAATTAAGTAATATGAAGTTTTAATAATGTAAGTAACATGTATCAAACTTGTTATATATAAATACAAATATAATAGTTATTTATGCTATATATTTGAAAAAATTAAAAAAATTACAGAAAATATTTTATGTAAAGTTGACTTTATATAAATTACCAAATATATTTGTAAAATAAAGCACTATAAGCAGTTTTATAAATTTATTTTATATAATTTAGTAGATTTTGTTATCAGTTTATATAAATTACCTATTATGTAAGTTGGGAAATGGCTATATATTATTTAAAGCTTGGTTAGTAATTACTATATAAATTATTTAAAGTTATCAAAAAATAATAATACATGTAATTAGTAAATTAGTAAATAATACATGTAATTAGTAAATTTATGCTCAAATTTAAGCAACAAATACAAAAATCTGAAATTCTTATTTTAGATAATTGAAAAGAGTTAATAAAATTAAAATATCTTGCATAATAAATTATACTGATTTTAATTCTACAAAATTATTCACATAGAACTATCTATATATAAATTTTATCTATATATAAATTTTAAATTAAAATTCATATGCATTTACTAAAAATTTATATGTTCAATTATATATTGAAACTAAAATTTTATAAATAATGAAGATATAAGAATATAAAAACATGACTACTGTGATACGATGGAAGAATGTTAGAAAAAACTTCTACTTTCAAAAATACAAAATATGTTCTTTTAAACTATAAAATTAATTTAATTTGCATTTGATTAAGAATTTATGTTCTAATTACATTTTGTGTAAAATATATAATTGAAGAGGGCTGAATATGCTGAAAATGTTTTTGTAATTAGTTTAGAGTGATAAAGTTTATTTTCTTGCTTAATAACTTTATTGATGTAAATGATCCTAAATGCTTAAAATTTTAGAAGTATTCATATTTAGAAGATATGTATTTTTCATATTCATCTTTTATTATTATTTTTTTATGCTATTTTTACTTAATATCTTAAAAAGTTTGGCTTTAAAAATAATTATAAAAAACTTATATTAATATCTAGGTTATTATAGTGTTATTATTATAGTGCTTTATAATTAATATAGTTTGTTTAAAAATGTTTTGTGATTACATTCTAATTATTAATTTATTATATTTAATAATAAATAATAGAAATCCAATATGACAAAGCACTACAAATAGTAAATTTTAAATAATTTATTAATTAAAGAACATTTTCAATCCTAGAATGATTATCTTCAGCTTACATCAAAATAACAAATCTTTTAAAGCAGTAAACTAAAAAATAATAAATAATTTAAATAAACGATATGACAAAATTTGTCATATTGGACTTTTATTTGTAATTTTAGCAGAGTTTATTTTACTAGTTTATTAATAAATAATAGAATTGTAATTTATGACTGATGTAGATGTTAATGAAGCCCTAATAACATAGATCAAAAATGACACTTGACTGAATAACTGTTTTCTTCTATAATTGTTCTATTTACTTGAATTTATTTTCTGTATATATAATTATTTTTAATATGTATATTTCTCAAAATTCATGCATATCATAACATTGATTAAAATAGTCTTTTTCTATCTAGTTCAAATAACATAAAAATGTTCAAAAATTTTATGATGATTCATATAATGTATTTCAAGATTTTAATTCAGAATTATAATAATTAGCAGTATTTTCAAAATAGGAATTATACGAAAGTTCATTGAGATTAAGGCCAAAATTATTTAGGCTTGCTGGTGAAATGGATGAGAAAGATGAAGGATTGAGTATATAAAACACATTTATTTATCTGTTTAATTTGTTTTATACTTCTATTAATAAATTTAACTTTTTTATAGGTGATATTTTAAAAGCCAATGATCAGTTAACTGCTGTTATAGCAAAGTATACAGAAGTTATTGGTGAAAATGAGAATAAACAGATTAATACTACAAAAAGTGAGTTTTGATGTATTTTTTATTATAAATATGCAGTTTGTTTAACTAGAAAAATTTTATTTTCAATTTATCACAATAAGTTAATTATTAAATTCTTGGAACTTTTAATGAAAACTTGAAGGATTTAACAGTTATAGACATTCAAAGAATATCACATAAAAAATCTACTTTGATTTGATATTCTATAAATACTAGTTCTAGGATGATACTTAATTGCTTTGTGATTACTAGTCTTTGAGATATAACAACAAAGATATTTAATAAAGAACTTTATTAATTATAGTTTCCTTAGGTTCAATAAAGTGCTTTCATATTTTAGATATCAGTCACTATTTCTGATTTAGTAAATAGGTCT
This sequence comes from Androctonus mauritanicus, assembly GCA_011317285.2. Lineage (NCBI taxonomy): Eukaryota > Metazoa > Arthropoda > Arachnida > Scorpiones > Buthidae > Androctonus > Androctonus mauritanicus. Next base: position 5,579 of record WUQG02020229.1, on the reverse strand, counting down.
CCATTTATAATATACTAGATCTAATAATTGAAGAGAGAGAAATCTATTCATGTTGCGTTATTAATAATTTTGTCATGTTTATCAGCAGGTCATGGATTCATAGATAAGAAATTATTAATTATATGAGTCATTTATTTTGAAGGTGACTAAGTTCACTTGTTTTTAAATTGAGATATTAAAGGGTTTGCATCTGAATCAATTTAAAAATATCAGTTACTGATAACATTGTAGTATAATATTTTTGCATTTAAAAAAATGTGTAATTTATTATCCAATCAGCTTAATAAACATTATTTAAAAAGTAGGATCTTTTTAATGTTTGAAAAAGCATAAGTTTCTTGAAAAGAAATATAATAACCTTAAAATAAATAAAAAAAACTATAATTTTGTATTATAAAAATAAAAATAGAGCATTTATTTACTTTCAATAGAATTATAAAGTCAAATTATATTTATTCTCCTTATATTTCTGATTCTCAAGAAAATTTTTATAAAATTCGGGAACTAAAAATATTCTGAGAATTTGTATCTTAAAAATTTCATAGCAATACATTAATTTTTTTGACTATCTTTTGGCTCTGCAATGTCTTTGAGTCAATAAACTGAGTGGTAACTAAGTCACATGGTTTATCCACATCATTCTACTAACTTTATATTTCAAAAAAAAAATTATCAGAAACTAATCACAAAATAATACTTCAAAAAGGAATATAAACTTAAAATAATACATAGATCAATAAATTGTATAAAAATCATTCATTTTATTGCAATTTTAAATATTTCTTTTGTTGTAGACACCATTATGTTGTGATGTAAGCAGATTTATGATGACATTTATGTACAAGCCAAAACAAATATCTGGTTTTTACCCCATTCAGCCGTTCAACAAAGTAACAATGACTAATGATGTTAGAATTTGTTAGTTGACTGTTTATTGCTTTGAGAAGCACTTGTGTATATACAAACTCTAGCTTTCAAACATGGACTTAAACCACTTTCAAAATAAAATATTATGTTCTCTAGTTAATTTTTTATTAACAAAATCTCAGGGACGTTGAACATATTGGCTATAAATTGTTTAAAAATGAAAAAATCACATAGAATTGTAACTATTATAACATTAACTTTATTTTTTGAAAAATGGACTTAAGCCACTTTCAAAATAAACAGCTCATATAAAGTCTTTATTTAAAAAAAACTATATCTTTTGCTTATATTAAATTTATGAAATTATGTTAGTCATTGATTAAAAAAATGAATTAATATTAACAAGTCACAAAAACTGTCAGACAAATGAATATTCTGTATATAATATTTTGATCAATTAAGAAAGTTTTTGCATTTTGCATACAATTTTCATTGAAGAACTTTATATAGGCAAAACTCATTCCATTCAAATAGAAAAAATAGTAAATCAGTACATAAATAAGAAAAATACTTTAATTATAATGTGCTGATTTATTGTTTTTTCTATTAGAACAGAATGAGTTTTGTCTATATAAAGTTCTTCAATAAAAATTGTACGTAAAATGCAAAAACTTTCTTAATTGATCAAAATATTATATACACAATGTTCATTTGTCTAACAGTTTTCATGATTGATTATTCCTATTTAATTGAATTTGGTCAGAGCATGTGTTTCCATCATCTTGGATTTAGATCTATTGTCATCATTTTCTCCAAACCAGGGAAAGATCCCAAGAATTTCTTACATTATCAACTAATTGTCTTTGCAAAGTCCTTGAATGGAGGTGAATTATCATCTCATGTTCTGTTTAGAAACAAATGGCCATCTTTCAATTTATCAGAGCCGATTCCATTCTTTTAGGAACACAACTGACAATTTAATATGCCTTCAGAATCAGTTCATGAAATTTTTCTAAGACATGAACATCTTGTCTCTATTTTTTTGACATTGAGAAAACTTACAGTTGGAACTGGCATTCTCCATGACCTTCACTTTTGTAGTTTGCATAGGAATCTGCCAATTTTATCAGGAACTTTTTAAACTGTCATTCCTTCCAGGACAATATCAATTCAGTTTTATTGATTCCCCATTTACATGAGAAAGTGCATCTCAAGACTCCATATTAAGCACCATTCTGTTTGCTTTAAAAAATAGATATCACAGACTGCTTACCTCTAAATGTGAAGTGCTCTTTATATGTTGACAATTTCTCAATCTCCTGCTCAGTCCATCAAATAAAGCTTATAGAGAGGCAGCTGTAGATTGTTTTGAACTGGATCAATAAATGGACTTCTGAGAAGGGGTCTCATTTTTGTCACAGTAGCAGCTTTTGTCCACTTTTGACACTGTCATGGCTTCCATTCAGATCTGGAGGTCTTCCTCCATTCCCATTTGCATTGTAAATGAAACCAAATTTCTAGGCATCATCATTTAACTGAAAGTTCATCTTCCACTCTCATTTACTTCATTTTAAATGGAATTATCCATGGTGAACAGTTCTGAAACTGCTATATTACTACTCATAATAAGTAACTACTTCAGATTAAGCACTAAAAAGCAGGTGCAAAGTTCGTAAAACAAAATCGTTTATTAGTGCTAATAAATGATTTTGTTTTACAAATTTTGCACCTGCTTTTTAGTGCTTAATCTGAAGTAGTTATGTAAATTTCCTCTTCGTTTTTTGCATTATTTATTGTTGGAATTCTTTATACTCTGGACATTTTTTTGTCTTTTATCTTTTTCGTTTCTGAGCAGAGTTATTCTTAGGACTGTCTCTACCACTTTCACTTGTCCCAGTCTATATTGATGACATAGTTCTGGCTAGGGCCATTGCAAAATTGGTTTTGGCTATATCTCTTTCGTATTCTTTTAGTCTGTTGGCTAAAACTCTCTTAGTTGCTCTTATATAAACTCTTTCCAATGGTTTGTTGTTCTATTGTTAATCGAAATTTTGTATATGCTTTCTTTCATTTTATTGTCTTTCTCATTGCACCCTAATTGATATACTGTTGGAATGTTACATGTGCAATTGCTTCTTGGTAAGTGCAGTATGTTTTAACAAGTTAAAATACACTGCAGTTACCAAGAAGCAATTGATAGAAAGATTGAAATTATTTATAAAATGGCTAAAGAGCAGTTACACAAAAAAGTACATCCAAGACAGAACAAAGTAAATGCCAACTTCTCAAATATCAATAGACAATCGTTAGATCAAAGTGATCCACAAAACAATTCCACAACACACACCAAAGAAATAATAGTCCTCCTATATGGTTTCACTAATTTGATAGTAGTAAAAAACCTAATTAAAAAGAAAAAATGGACAAGCTACATGTGACATCCGACAGTATATCAACTAGTGCATAATGAGAAAGAGAATAAAACGAAAGAAGGCAAATATGAAATTCTCCTAAATTGAAATTATGACTCCTTGTGTTTGAGCAAATATGAAATTCCGATTAATAACAGAACAACAAACCATTTGGAAATTTATATAAGAGTGACTAAGAGAGCTTTAGCCAACAGACTAAAAGAACATAAAAGAGACATAGCCAAAGCCAATTTTGCAACAGACCTAGGTAGAACTTGACATAAATATAAGCTGGAACCAAGCAAAACTGGTAAAAACAGCCCGTTCTAATAAAGAATTACCCATAGCTGAGACTTTAGAAATAGTTTCAAGGATGGATACAGAATGCATAATCAATGATAAGTTCCCAGAGGAGTCCCCAGCAGCATGGATTTATGCCTTCCAATATGACTTTTAATGAAAGAAGCCTTTATCTTCTTAAAAAGTCTTTCACTTTAATCCAAATTAATTTTAGTTTCTAATTTTAATTATTAATTTTTCGTTTTTGTTTATAATTTAATAAGATCGGCCCAATATTATTATATTAGATACGAGTTATTTTAATCCTTTGTTTTAATTTAAAAATTAATAAGATTGACTTAAGGTTGTTATTTATAATTGATATGCACATTATTTTAATCCAAGTTAAAATTTGTAAAAAATTTTAAATGTTTAGAACTTTAGTGCAAGCCTGTGATTCAAACATGTTGGATTCTGATCTTTTATTTTTTGTTGAAGATGATTATTAAACTAATCAAAAGTACTCCAAATAAAGCATTTTTATGCAACCAACTGCATAAAATGCTTCAGTTTGTAATATTTTAAGTAGTTAAGGTAAATGTAGTTTCAAGAACAGAATGAATCAATGGTATATACAATTTAAATTATGTCAAATCAATATTCATATCAAAATAAAATTATAATATTAGGATATAACTTTCATAACAGAGTTCCTTTCTAAAACTTGCATAGATCCTAACAGGTAAATTACAGATTAGTTTCCAAAATAATCTGGTGTAATTTTTAAAATGAATCTTTAAACACAGTAGAATTATCAATTCGAACTTTTAATCACTTGTTGGTTGGAGAGAATCTAATTCCTTTAATATACACTAGCTATATAATTTTTTGAGGCCCAAACCACTAACAGTTTTTCAAAAAAACTCCATAGTATTAGCAAATTAAATAAGAAATTGAAAAAAACTGTCAAATTTTTATTATATATAATTTTGATATTATATTAATATATACAGTAGAAGATCATTTATCTGAAATGATCGGGATCAAGCTGTTTCAGACAAATGATATTTTTTAGATATTAAATATCTTAATCTTTCATTAGAAAAATGAACTTTAAAGAATGAGTTATCATATGAAATAATTAATGTTAACACATACATATGTAATCGTAAACCCAATTCAATGCAAATATCATAATTTTTTTTTTTGTCTCTCTAGATCCTGAATCAGTCAAAACACTTCATAAATTGATCTTCAGTTGTTTATCGCTTGGATAAATGATCATCTACTCTATATATTTTTTGAATTATTATTCAAATATATACAAAAATGTAAGAAAAAATTATATAATAAATAACAGATAATATAGTATAAGAAACTATCAAAAAATTTTATAGATACATTTTATTCAAAAAATACTAATAAAAATTTTGAACTAAAACTCCATTGTTTCTCCAAAATATGATACATTTTATCTAAAAAATATCAAATTAAAAAATACTATAATTATGAGAGAATGAATTTACCAATAATATATAATTCTGGATTTTTGAAGCATCTGAATTTAGATATATGGCTAATGTGATTAGTGAAAAATGAGCCACTACTAACATGTGTTGGAACTATAGCAGACATCTAATTCTTTTGGAAACTTTCAGTTATGATCACTTTATTTTTGATCAGTGCAAGTTTTAGAGAAGGTTAGGTTATATTAAATTAATTTTAGTTAAGCCACCAAACTTCACAAAATATTTTTGATGACAGCAACTTCAGAGCACACCACAGATTATAGGTATCTATCGTCTACTGCTCTGAACAGTATTGTATAATATAATGGGAAATAAACAGCACTTTAAAACCTAGGACTGCTTGAAAGTGCTGTTTATTTCCATTATACTACACCACAGATTTGCTATCACCTAGCTGACAAGGGAACATCACACCCGATGTGTCTAGGATTTTGCCGATATTTTGTCATCTGAAAGAGCATAAACAGTAGATGAAGAATCACCCCTATATTGG
>WUQG02020218.1:0-11459 GCA_011317285.2 Androctonus mauritanicus | reverse complement strand
CATATCTCCAACCCCAGAGTTGCTTTCACAACTGTCCATATACCAAGTTATCACAATCTTCCAACTAGTTCCCTGTGTCAAATATCATAAAAAATAAAAAAATTGTTTTCTTCAAATAACACAAAAAGTACAATTTTGGATACCCTTTCCATATCTTATAACTCGGAAACAAAGCACTTTAGATGACCTGTTGACTTGACAAAAATGGCTTCTTTTGTGCCCTTTACCTCCCCTATAAGTTTATCCATGTTTTTCCAGAACACCCTGTATAGGTAGTTTTCAATATGAGTTCTGAGTTTGCAAGTTTTCTTCAAATATGAATTATCAAAAAAATCAAAAATATAAACATTAATTGCAATAAATAAATGCTAAACATTCATTAGTAGGCATTTCAAACAACATATGTACCTATACAATACAGTACGAATGGGTGTTTATAGCAAAAACTCCATCTGATACAAAATTGGAAAAATCAAAATGGCAGTCAAGAAGCAGAAGTATAGCATCCTCTGGTTTTATTAGTTTTTATATATAGCTTTCATTTCTTTAGATAAATAGATCATTGTTTAATCATAAACTATTGATTTTGTTGTTTGGTGACTGGGATTCTCTTTGATCTCTATGGCTGATGTGCATCTATTTGGGTTATAACATTTTGACTTTAATTTTATTATGGTCAAATTTCACTATTGAGAACAACTTTATTTTTAACATTGTTTCTGGGAAATTTATTCTTGGTTTATGAATTCTTACTTTATGAGTACACTCCAGGAATGAATTAACTTGTAAAGTTTGAATTATCTGTATATGTAAGATGAGCTGATAGCAAAATTAACTTGATATATACATTGAAAACAGCCAGACAAATTATTATATGGTATAGAATATATAATTTTTGAACTGATAAATGCTTAATGATTGCATTTTTCTCCAAGTCAGTACAATTAATCTAGATTAATTTTTCTTTTTTTATTTCTCCCTCTAGGTAATATAAGGTAATATATACAAATGAATCTTATAATTGACATAAAGATATTTACTCTTATAGTATTTTTTAATTAAAAAAAATAATAAAACAATACAGTAAACTCCTGATTATTTGGGATTGTATTATCTGGATTGTAGATTAACCAGAGATAATCTGCAAGCTGGAAGTGATGATTAATTATCAGTGTAATATCAGATGCAATATCTGAAAGATTTTTAAATGCCTCAGATTAATTTCTTTATTATATCTTAAATAATAGGCAATAAAAATTAGAATCAAATTAAAATTACAAATATTGCAATAATTCCTTGCTGCAAATAAACCAATTGCTACTTTTTCAATAAATTATAAAAATACTTGAATGTATGTGTATGCAGCTTATTTCTTAATATTAAATGCCATACATACAAGTGTCTATAATTCTGATTTTTTTGAGTATTTTGTGGATTATTCGGAAAACGAATTAAGACTATTAATTTCCCGATTACCCCTGTTAATCAGGAAATGATTAATTGGGAGTAATCCATTTAATCATTCCTCTATTACCTCAGTTAATTGGGAGTATACTTATCGTTATTTCTAAAGATAGATATTTCTTAATAATATTGCTTGATTATAATTAATTATTGAAATATTTCAAAATAGACTGTTAAGTAAATCTACAAGAATATCTATGACAAGAAATGCTGTGTGGGCACTTTCTAATTTGTGTAGAGGAAAAAATCCTTCTCCAAAATTTGAAGAAGTAAGTAATATTCTATAAGAATTAAATCAATTATTGAGGAAGTTGTCATTTGTAATTATGGCAATAACCATAGAATATTTATCATGATATAATTATACTATATATTATAAATTATGTAAAACTTTCCAAATAATTTTTTAGACTTATTGCAATGCTTATCGATAAGAAAGTGCAGATTTCCTTCATTTTATGAATGCTTATTTTATGAATTTTGGCCTTGATTAATTATACTAATTTGTACCTGTTTTTCAATTTATTAAAATAATTTTTTGTTTTAAAGAATCCATTTCATCATTGATTGATTAATCAACTATAATTTTAATCATATTAATGATTATAATGGAATCTAATTAATTAGACCATCAGTTAATCCAAATAGACATTTATGTGGACATGAACAGAACAGAATTAAGAAAATAACCAGAATTTTACTTTACAAAGAAATTTCTGATTAATTTCATGATTCTCTTTTGTTTACAGTATCCCAGATTATCTTAAAGAACAGAAATAAATCAGGAAAGTAACCAGAATTTGCTTTGCTTTATTTAGGATATTATGCCATTTAATCAGGATGATGACTAAATATCAGTTCAATAGGTTGCTTCTGAATATGAATAATAGTGAGAAAAATGCTATTTTGGAGGTGCAACACATCACAAACTATGAAGATTTGTATGCATTGATGTTATAATGAAAATGAAAATTGTGAAGATATAATTGTTAAACAAATTGCAAAAAAAAAACAAAAAAGATATCAGAAGACCAAGAAAGTAATGAGGAATAACATAGCTGAAATTGAACAAATGATTACTAAAGATATCAGAATATTTTTTCTGAATTAAAACATTACTTCAAACAGGAAAGCAGTGAAGAAAGCCCTATATCTACATTGATTTTGTTTAGTTGCAGTCACTCAAAAGAACATAGCAGGTTGCACTCAATAAATTTTTTTGTCAATATCATTAACAGTTAAGAACTACATACATGTTTGATGCATACAATAACTTGAACTGTTTTAATATATAGTAGAAGATTGTTTATTTAAACATTCAAACAATGAAAAGATCCAAACAGCAAATAACTGAGAATTGATTTTACAGTAATTTGAACTCAGATTACAGGTTAATATGAATGTTTTTGGCTGATATGTGATCCAGAAGTGACAAGGTTTTTTTCATCAACTAATACATTTTCACTATTTACAATTTTACTACAGTATTTGCATTGAGTAAAAGAGCATTCAATAATGTGTGTGTTAACATTGCTTATCTTGTATGATAACTCATCAAAATCTCTTTTTAGTTTGTTTTGTAATGAAAGGTTAATATATATAATAATTGAAATGGCTCTATCCTGATTATTTCGGATAAAGGATCTTTATTGTGAATATATATATATATTTTTTGATCTGTATTATTTGTTCCAGAATTCATTTGTAATATTTTTATTTATAAATAAATGGCGAATTTTGTTTTATATATATATATATATATATATATTTTAAATCTAAGACTGAATATAGGAATATATTCATACTTAAGTTTATGTATGAAGATAAAAACCTATAAAAAATTTTTTTCATACTGATATTTTGTGATCTTGTAATTTTTCTTTCTTTAATGCTAATCAAATTGAATTCTGGATTATAGATAGATGAAATGATTTAACAATGTGCAGTTAATGGTTTAATGATATAATTAATAGTTATTAGCTTACTTAAAAATTATATAATATAAATATTAAAATTAAAAGAAAAATTTGTTTTTATAATTTTTACTATAGAAATAGATTGTGATCTTAATCATTCATTTGCACACAGTGATGACTTGTAAGGTTCAAACTTCTAAGGTTTCTCTTAATAACTTTCAAACTTACGATAGATTTTCATGAAATTCATTACAAAAGTCAGCACATGCTTCCTATTTCGGAACAGTATATTTTTTGAAAGACTTGTTTTATTCCATATTTAATAATTAAAAAATTACAAACACATACAAAAACTAAATTTTTTCCAGAAATGTTTTTATATTTGTTAATTCCTTTGCCATTTTATTTTGGTTATAACATCTCATAATCAATATGTTGCTTTATTTTTATATTTAATTTTCATAACAAGTCTAAAAAGAAAGCATTGCAATATTTGAATTTATACAATGTCCTAATCATATAATAATTTATCAAGAATGAGTCTGGATCTATAGGAGTTCTTTCAATTATGAACTTTTTTATATAGAAACACATTTCATTTTTATATTTTAAAAATTTCAAAAACTGTTCAAAAATATTAGACATTTTGATAGCCAAATGCTCTAGCATTAAACTATATAATTATTTAACAGATTATGGCAGTATTACAAAATGATGCAACTTATGTCAATAATCTTGCTTAATAATCAGAACATTCTTATTTCAGAGAGATGAATAAAATTATCTGATTAATCCAGTTATGGCATATATTCCAAAGTCTGAAATTTTTGATATTGGCAACATTAAATCTAGTGAGTATGTAATATTTCCAGAGTCTAGTTTGACTAGGTCTTAGACCAGAAAAATAAATTCTGCAATAATAGTTACTGTTACTAAATACAATATTCACACTGGAACTTTATATTGTTAAATAAACCCATGAAAGAGTGTGAGAATCAAATTACAAATTACAAAATGCATTTATGTTAAGCATCCACTTGCCTAAATAGCCTGGATATTAAAATTCTTTATATTTAATATCCAGGTTTTCTTCACAACCTTGATGTATTAGTGTGTGTATTATTAAGGAAAGAACTAGATTTTAGTTACGTCATTTTATGAAATGTTGCTTCCCATGGAAACAACTTTAATCTCTCAGTTTCGAGCAATAATTTATTGGCTTTTAAAATGGTTGAAAAAGAAGGGTCCGTCACTTAAAAAGAACTTTAAATTTCTTAAAACAAAGTAAGTTAAGAAAAAAAGATAGATTAAATTTTGATTGCTGGGAATCTATATATCAAGAATTTATTTCCTGTGTTAATAGCAAATAAAGGTAAAACATTGATGATTATATGTAATATGCATATTTAATATTTTTATATGATTATAGGTTTGAAAAATAGATATTGGATAAATTTATCATCAAACTGAATAGATGACATCATTTATTCAAATTTTGACGTCAATAACTAAGATATAATTTTCTAACCTTTTTTTATCTACATTAAATAACCAGGTTTTATTTGTAACCTATTTCTTTTATAATGGATGCAGACAAAATATCATCAATATTAAATATCAAGAACTTTAATATCCAGGTTATTTAGGCAAGTGGATGTCTAACATTAAAGTATAAACTGAATAAATATTGAAAAACAAGTAAAGTTAATTGATTAAAAAAAATAATTTAATAAAACCCACAAAAACATATAAAGTATTAATAAGCTTTATTTGAATAATAATAAGTACAAACAATTTAGTAAAATATAATTTGTTTAATTATCAAGCAGATAACTAAAAACAATAGAGATATCAAACAATAATCAAATTATTAACTAAACCTTAAATTAATTAAACTATAAGCCTTCACTCACATCCCAATAAAACATCTATCTGTTGATTGACAATCAATTCATCAATACTGCTGTGCTTAATATTGCTTATAATTCAGACTACTTCAACTACATCAAGGTCAATCTTTGACTATACTTGTTTTTTCTTCCATTTCAAGGGATTTTTTTTTTATGTCAGTGGATAAATTTATTTTAAAATTATTTGTTTCAGGCAAATAATATATTAATTTGAGTTTTAAATAAATTAAGTGTTACAATTATATATTGTATTAAAATATTACAGCATAAAGATTATTTAACAAATAAAATTTTGAATTAACAAATTTCAAAAATTTTAATAATAATTTATTGAAATTATCATGTTTGTGAAATGTTTATAAAAATTTTAAATAAGTTTTTTATAACAGTTAAAATTTTATATTTTTTTATAGGTTTCACCCTGCTTACCTGTTCTAGCTAGATTACTTTTTCAAAATGATCCAGATGTCTTAGCTGATGGCTGCTGGGCTTTATCTTATTTATCAGATGGTCCTAATGAAAAAATTCAGGCAGTTATTGATGCTGGTGTCTGTAGGAGATTAGTAGAATTATTAATGTAAATATTCGTCGTTTTATTTCTGATAATATTCAATGTTATTTCAAATCAAATATAATATACATATAAAATTGAAAATATTTTATTAGGCATACAAATCATAGCGTTGTGTCTGCAGCGCTACGAGCAGTAGGAAATATTGTAACAGGAGATGATATCCAAACACAAGTAATATTAAATTGTAATGCCTTGCCTTGCCTTTTGCATTTATTATCTTCAGAAAAAGAATCCATCCGCAAAGAAGCATGTTGGACAATTTCTAATATTACTGCTGGAAATAGGCAACAAATTCAAGTAAATATCTATATTTTGTTATATATTTAAAATATATTTTTAAAGCATAATTCCTTTAGCTTACGATTATAAATCTATCTAAAATTAAAAAATAATAATAATCAATTTCATGAGAATAATCTTAAGATTTTGGATGTCCAGTATATATATTTATTAAAATTAATAATAATATATTTAGGCTGTGATTGATGCTAATATTTTCCCCGTCCTTATCGAAATTTTGGGTAAAGCTGAATTTAAAACAAAAAAAGAAGCTACCTGGGCCATTACAAATGCCACATCTGGTGGATCACCTGAACAAGTTAGGTAAGTTTTCTAGCTTTTAAATTTTTTTCAGTATCAAAAATATTTCAACAACAAAATATATTTTCCAATTATTATGCAGCATCTTTTCTCTTTATAATAAAGAATATATTTTTTGTTATGTTTTTGGATATATAATCAATTATATTTTCATAGAGATATATTATATCTAATAGAAAATATAGTTATTTTAAAAGTTATATAGTTATTTTATAGTTATTTTTTTATATTTTTATATAACTATTTAATATGAAATTATAGAATATTATATGATTTTGTAATACAGAAAAATAGAAACATTTACTATCTTCAAAAGCAATCTATAATGTATAAAGTTTAACAACGTAATCAAGTAATAACTGATGATTGCATTTTATATAAGATAACTGTAGTTAATGTGTTTTTATGTTTCTGAGAAATAAATATTATTTTCATAAACTATTGTAAAAAACTGCTGAAACACTAAGTTCAGTGATATAAAACAGCACTCAAAGCAGTCGTGTTAATAAACTATTGAAATATCGTAGTACTTTCAATCGAGAGTAATCGACTGAAAGTACTACAATATTTCAATAAATAGTTTATTAACATGACTGCTTTGAGTGCTGTTTTATATCACTTAATATTATTTTCACTGATCATTTTCTGTTTTTATAAAGAAAGAATATAGTAAACAAAAAATAATTCACCCTTGTTCTCTCATTCAGAAAATAGTCATTTCTAAAAATTTAATTTGATATGTAAAATATTATGTATATATAATTCAGTGGCTGTTTGTTGGCGTATTATTTCAAAAATGATTGAATAAATCATAAACAAATTGGATTACAACATGACATTATATTTTAACTCTTGTTGAAGCTTTATAAAATTCTGTTTTCTAAGAATCATTAAAAGATAGCTGTTCTGATTTATAGATCTAATAGCTGCTTTTCCATTCATATAAAAGTTAAAATATATTATCAAATTGTATTGCTGGCTTCTGTATTCCTAAAAGTAGAATTTTTAAATTGATTCCATTTTAATTTATTAAACTTTAGCTGCTTTTTAAAAGTCAAAAAATCTAAAACTAAGCACTTAGAGAGTATGAAAACAAAATGATCACTTTTTATTCCAAAATATAACATTTTTATTATTGACAAACTCTCTTTAGCACATATAAAATGAGACTACATACATTATAAGAAGATAATTCTTGTAGTTGAAAAATAGAACAATTTTAAAATACAAAATTTTAGAATAACATTCCAAATTCGTGTGTGTTCTGGATTGTCCGTGTTTGTGCGTTCGTGTGCATATATGTTATTCTATGCACACGAACATTCACACACACAATTAATAAACACAATTAAACAATTGTAGATCTAGAAAAGTGTTTTTAGTCCTAAATATTTTTTAAAGCAAAGAATCAGGCTTTTGAAGTATTTTCTGCAGGTTGTTCATTTATTATACAAGGTAGGATCAAAAAGTTCCAGGATTTTTTTTTTTTAATTTAAAATATATACATATATATACAGTTGATTCTCATTAGTCATGGTATTACCTTCTACAAATTCTTTGCAAATACTGAATTAATGAATACTGAACCATTGTGCCTGTGGGAAATATAGAGTTAGGTTCCTGTGAACCTTTCTTTACAACATTTTCATCCTTGTTTTATGTCAGTTTTTCTATTTAAAGATATCTTATTTAATATGTATTACAGTACTTACAAATAATTACAGTATATGCAATGTACAGTACTATATACAGTATTATAATTATAGTAATTTTTATTTAATTTTTTAAAACACTAACTATGTAGTAAATAAAATTTCTTATTTTTGATGGGTAGTTGTTTGATATTGAAGGATGTTTGATGTGGCAGCTGACACATTGTCTTTCTGAACTCCATTGAAAAATTGCATCAGCCTTGTCTGTGCCAGTTTTTGCCTCAGATCTTTTAATATCTTGGCATAAAGAGCAAATATGCAGGAAGTTAGGTGCCTAAATTTGAGGCTGAATTCAAGCATAGGGTCGGATTCTTCTGTGGGATTTGTGGATCATATGATCAGGGTTTTGGTTTATCTGTGGTCTATGGAGTGAGCAAGGATAGGTAATGAATCTTTTCAAACACAAAGACTATTTTTGGTAACAAACAACTTCCTTTAATAAAGAGAGGAATTACATTGGTAACGTTTTTTCTGTTCAGTGGAAGTCCACAAATAAGTGCAAAAGCGCCACAGAAATCGATTTTTGTGGTTACAAATAATTTTTCATGAATACAGAATCCGCGAATAAAAAGAATCGACTGGAGATGATAGATTTTTCAAAGTACTGTCTTGACTGTTACATTTTTTCCAGTAATTAGAAAGTTTAGCAAATATTTTGGAGAAGTCATTCTTTGAATCTATCTTTATCACATCTATTGCAATGGCCTTAATCTTTATTTCATCCTGAAATCTTTGTTCTTTAAGTAGATTTTTTTCGTCTTGGAAACAAGTAAAAATCACAAGGCATGAGATCAGGAAATATGATGGATATTGCAAAACAGTCACAGAACATTTATCTATGTACTGGGTAATTATTTCAGCACAACTCACAGGAACATTATCATATGGCATTTTTCAGCCGTTTCTTTGTAATTCTAGTCTTTTCTTCCTAATTGCATCTCTTAAACAATGCAAAATATCCAAATATACAGTTTTATTAATAGATTACCCTGATTTCCTGGGACAAATTCATAGTGAATAATTTCTTTTTTATCAAAAAAAAAATTGATGGTAAAACAGATTGGTAACCATTATCAATGCTTGTGTGCCTGTCTTTAAATTGCTTGTACCATTTAAATATATGGCTTCTTGACAAAGCTTGATTTCCATATGCTTCATAAAGCATGTTAAAAATCTCTACAAGTGTTTTTCACAATAAAAAGTAAATTTTAACTGCAGCTCTTTACTCAAATGTTATGTTTACAATACAGCGTTATGTAAAAACTGGTATGTGCAGAAAACAACAACTTATACCTTTCTCTAATCTAGTGGAAAAATTACCAAATTATATAAGTTTTTAAATTACTTTATTAAATATATACTTTCTGTTCAAATTTTGAATTTTTGATATTTTAAAAAGTAAAGTCTTAGAACTTTTTGATCCTGCTTTGTATTATCAAATTGGATATGTTTTACTTGCTCTGTTTTTTTGCTTATCGAGTATCCTGGATAAGTTTTATATGGTTTTACGTTTTTTTGCATCATTCTACTTTATGATTTCTGCTTTCCACAATGTTAAACTGTGCAGAAATAGTAGAATGATGTTAAAATCATAAAACTATAAAATATCTGTTTAAGGGGACACACTACTGAAATTCATAACTTTTTTTTAATTGAGATATAATAACGAAATTTTTATTGGATATTAAACTCAATATTATTTAAAGATTTGTATTTAGAAAATGAAATTTTGATGAATTAATTTTTAAAAAAATATTTTTTTTTGTTTTGCCCTATGGGAATCTATTTCTAAAAAAAGAGTAAGTAAAAAATAAGAATTATAGTGATTGATATAATCTGCAGGAATGTTAGAAAAGGGTAAAGTAAACGTAACCTACCAGTAATTTGAATATCTTTAAATATTTATAATTGAATTATAACTGTCTGATTTTTTTGGTTTTTTTACATTTAAAAATTTATTAATTAATAAAAAACAATGCTATATAATATAAGATAAAGTAAATATCCTTTTTCTATATATGTTGCCGCTGTTAGATGTCAAAATTTGGATCTCTGTATTCATCTGATCTTGAATAATAGATTTCCTAAGAAAGTAAAAAGGAGAAAAATCATAAGATGAGAAGAATGAATTTAAAGTTTTGAAAGAAGATTTTTACAAATAAAATATCTTTTTATTTTAGAAGGCACCTGATTCATATGACAAGCCTTCTGCTGCTTCATGCTCGTCATTTAGTTTTACTTTTTTCTTTTTTTTCTCTTTTTCCTGTCATGTTTTTTTGCCTTCTCAGTTGAAAATCGGGATGCATCATCTAATTTCCATTTTAATATTTTAGATGCAGTCAGTACCTGATGTTGCCCAATAGGGATATTAGTCCAGAAAAAAATTTGTTAACTTATTAAAACCTATACCATTATTTTTTTTATTGAAACTACAGCTAAAAGATTAATGTCCGAGGTCTTGTTAAAATCCGATTTTGATTTGGTGATTGTTCTATTACAAATATAACAAAATATCAAACTGTAGAAATATTTTTTCGTTTTTCTCTTATTTCTAAGTCCTGTTGATGGTAATCTGGAGCAAGCAAGTGACTTTAAGTTTTCTATTAATTTAAAATTAACAATTCTGTAGCCAGGACATAAAACGAACTTGGTAAACACTTTGCTTTAACTATGTAATCTTCTAAATTCAAGCACTATAGCAAAGAAACTAAATTTTTAATCTGACATAATGTTTTCGGACATAAGCATCCCTCTTCAGTGCATATACATCAGAATCAGAATTATTATAAAGAATATTCTTTATAATAATTCTGATTCTGATGTATATGGCACTGAAGAGGGATGCTTATGTCCAAAAATGTTATGTCAGATTAAAAAATTTAGTTTCTTTGCTATAGTGCTTGAATTTAGAAGATATCATTCGTACATTGTAATATAAAATTTTAAAATTTTTATAACTTTGATCATCATCTTTTTTAAAATTAATAGGTTGAATAACTTGATTAATAAACCAGTTCCTAAAATCAAAATATGTTATAACAGCACTTCTCAAACTATCTGATATGGCAGACTGGCAATTTTTACCTAATGAGCCATGACCTGGTATATGATTGCCAACTTAACTATACATATATACATTCATTCATGAGGTATTTTCCTCATGAATGAATATTATGTTATTAATGATGTGACATCATCTAGAGCAGTGTTTCTCAACAAAACTGACACTGTGGACCAATAAAAATTTTAAGCTTGTATTGCAGACCATACAAAAAGTTGCATA
>WUQG02020217.1:0-31434 GCA_011317285.2 Androctonus mauritanicus | reverse complement strand
TTTTCTTTTGTTCTCTGATGTTTTATTAATGTCTATTAATCCGTAGATGTGGAAAGACTTCGACGTCACCACATATACACTTCATATACAGTATACATATATATACAGTATATATATATGTACTGTATATATATTTAAATGTTGGAATCATGTTTGTAACTTTATAAATTATCCACAGTTTTCTTGTTTTCGATAGATTTCATAAGATAGAAATTTTGTAAATAAATTAAATAACAAGTCTACTTAATTTAGATTTAATTTATTCCGGGAAGTAAATTAAATTTAATGTCAATCAACTATCAAGTATGGTGTCTGGAAGTGCATATATTTCCATGGAATTTGAAAATGTCACAAAGCAATTTTCTCGAATAAAACTAGAGAGACATTTTTCTTTTCTTTTTTGTTTTTTATTGTGGAAATTTTCCTTTGTATAATTTACGTTCATTATTTAATAAATACGATAAAATTGAATATACCTTATCGCGATGGTTAGAGCATTTTAATAATTAATTTAATTAACGAAAAATTTTATTATTATTATTATTTTTTTTAATAAAATTGATAAATCAAAATCTTTCATTATATAATTTTAAAGCCAAAATAAATATTAATATTATAACATAATAACAGCTAAATAATTTATCGAAAATATAATATTTATTGGCGAAGAAGATAAGTCGGAAAACATCATATTTTGCCAGTTAGGAAGATGAAAATAGAAAGATGTTTATAATTTAAACGATATTTTTATTTTAAAAATAAAATAATAATAATAAAATTCAGGAATTTATGATACGAATGACAAGTCAGAGTTCGGATAAAATACCAATAAAAGAAGAAAATTTTTCTCCAACGACACGAAAATAAGCTTATGTTGCAAATTTTAAATAAAATACTTAAAATTACGTATAAATATCTTCTTGCTTCAAACTTATATAAGTTATATATAGTTTTGTACGGATAAAAATGCCTACGGCGTGATCTATTTTTAAAAAGCCATAAAGCTGAATTGTAAAAAAAAAAAAAGAATATCTGAAATTTATCGAAACTAAGATCTTAAATCTGACCACGTATAAAATGCGTGGAAATTTTATAGAAATTTATGCGAAACAGAAAAAAGTATCCTGCAAAAATAAATATTGAAATTATGCAGATAAAAAGAGCGTCAAATATGGTCATTAATCAATAGATTCAAAGACTCCAAATGCAGACATTTCATAACCATCTTTCAACAATGGATACCATTTTTTTTTTTATCTCTGTTCTATGAATAAGAAATATAACAAGCGTGTCATCAGGACATGCACAATCTCTAAAGAATCGACCGAATTTTAGAGAGAACATAATTAGATATTACTCATTAGAAATTTATTTAAAATAATAAATTTTCTTATATTCAGAATCAATGACGGTGATTGGACGTTATAAATCCCTCACCTATCTATTTAATCCCTATAGTTTGATTAACAAAATCATGTTTCGATTCTTTAATTTGATAAAATTTGAAAGGCATTATTCAGTAGAGATGGTTTCAAATTTCAGACGTTTTGTGTGAAAGTTGAAACCATCTCTAGTGAAACAATTTTGTGTATCATTAAATAGATGAAAAGTTGAAACAAATAGATCGTTTACAAGATAAAGATTCATATGAATTTAGTATGTAATATAACAATATACAATATGATTATGAAAATATATGATTATAAAGTCGATTAAATTTTACAGTTAATTTCTGAATGAAAATTTTGATTTAAAGATATTTTAAGATCTAAAATATCTATACGAAATAGAAGAAATATCAGTATTTTTTTTAATACAAAATCATGATACACTTCTCAGTTTACTCCGGAATACACCTTAAAGAGATATAAATGAACATAAAATATTTATTTGTATCAATTGTAAATAAAAATATAATCCATATATTTTCAATATATTTTAATTTTATTTGATAACTTTTATAAAAAAAAAAAAAAACTATTATTTTTGATTTGGCATGGCAAATATGAAGAAAATATCGAAACAACAAAGAAACGGCTCTCAACTTTTAAAGCTCGAAAGTGGTTAGCCCAAACATATCTTTATATTCATTTGAAGATGCTAAATTTTTTTTTTATTGTCTAACATCATTTCTAAACGTGATAAGATGGCCTATATATGCGGGTAGTAACGGATTTTCAAGAAAAAAAAAAAGATATTCTTATTTTGAAAATTGCATTTCAGTTATAGTTTTTCCGATAGTAAAAAGTATTTTTTAAACTCTTATTGTATTGATGGTTTATTTCAATATAAAAAAGATTTTTTTCTTAAATTTAGTCATATAATATCCGAATATACGAATGTTTCTTCTTTAATGATACAATTTTTTAATGAAAATAATGATTTAATTAAAATTTATTTTCTATAATTGTCCTCCAGGACTCTGAAAATAACTATCGAATTCATTTCCATGTTTATATATATATGATCCTCGAGTTCATATATATATCAGCAAAATAATTGAAGATATATCTCGATCTATATATTCAAAATGTTTCTTAGAATTCGAAATTAGTCATTTATTAATTGCATCTTTCCGGAATTACTAAGATGGAATTTTATTTAAAGTTTATGAATAAACAATAATTTCTGGAATTATTCGAAATTTGCATCACACTGCCATCGTCAGAGATCTTTTGAAAATCGCTGATTCAGTACATGAAATTATATAGCTGCATATTTTAATAACTTCATTTAAATATTTTATGCTCTTTTTTTACCAAAATGAGTTACTTATATTCACTTTGACCATTCGTATGTACAGTATGTTCGAGAAGTAAACATCTCAGAACATTCAAATTTTAGAAGTTTTTGGTTATCTAAAATACATTTTTATTAATTTTAAACATTCTGCGTTACAGAAGAACAGCTTTTCGAAACGTCGACATCTCTGAAACTATTTGTCACGCGTGAATGAAATTATAATCACTTTTAAAGAATTTTATCTAGTTGGTATACATAATTACTAATTTTTGAAGCATCTACGTGGTCCACTTACAAATAGCTGAATTCGAAATTTTAGAAATTCTATATACAGTGTTTGAAGCACTTTTTTTGCGTAGGATAAACTATTAAACTTATTTGAAAGGTTTATTTGCAAAAAAAAAAAAATATTTTGAACAATAAATTATCGAGACAATTATTTTCATTGGATATTTTTATATATGTATTGATATTTTTTGTTTATTAATAAAATTAAAACAAAAATTGTTTTGAACGCAACATTTTGAACTAATAAAAATAAAAACTCTAGGGAATCGTTAGCCTAGAAACACACATTTCTGGAAAGAGAATTTAATTTACTGTATAAATTTAGTTTTTATCGTAAATAAAACATAAATTCATCAAATAAAACATATAAACATTATATATATAGAACTCTCTAAATTTATACAAGCTATAGCAGTAGAGAAAAGCAGATTTATACAAGCATAGCAGTAGAGAAAAGCAGATTTATACAAGCTATAGCGGTAGAGTAAAGCATATTTATACAAGCATAGCAGTAAAATAAAGCAGATTTATATAAGCCATAGCAGTAGAGAAAAGCATATTTATACAAGCATAGCAGTAGAGAAAAGCAGATTTATACAAGCATAGCAGTAGAATAAAGCAGATTTATACAAGCTATAGCAGTAGAGAAAAGCAGATTTGTACAAGCTGTAGCAGTAGAGAAAAGCAGATTTGTACAAGCTGTAGCAGTAGAGAAAAGCAGATTTATACAAGCTGTAGCAGTAGAGAAAGGCAGATTTATACACGCCATAGCAGTAGAGTAAAGCAGATTTATATAAGCTATAGCAGTAGAGAAAAGCAGTTTTCGATTTATCCTGGTCAATTAGAGATGAAAAAATATTAAGATAATTAATTTAAGGCATTATTCGGCTAGCAATTAAATTGGTATTAATCTTTAGATCAATAAATTATTTTAATCTGAAGTATAAATTCTTTTAAATAATCTATACAAAACGAACTCCCATTTTTAAAATTTAAACTCAATTATTCAAATGAATTAGTAATTAAATTAACGAAATAAAAATACACAAATAGCAATTTTGTATCTTTTTAAAAATTTCATTTTTATATATATATATTTTTAACATTTTATTTAAATTTTCCAAGAAAAGTTTAAAATGTATATTAATAATCATTTTTTAAAAAAATATTATATATAGCGTAAGAAACACTGTAATAAAAATATAATTTCATTCATAAGAAAAAAAAATTATTTATTAAATTTAATTAGACTATCTTTTTGTTAAAATTTAATTTTTATTTTTTGTTTAAATTATATATATTTTTCTTTCTTTCTTTATATCACAACAGCTGCTGTTTTAAAGATGTTGGCTTCTCTGACGGTACGATCCTAATCATCTTCTATAACTAACAGTAAACTAGAATAATCAGAACGTATATAAAATATCGATTTTAAAATTATTTTTGAGGAAAATTCTTCGACACGCAAGTGTTGGGAAGATAAATATTATTAATTAGGCTATATATATATATATAGTACACTTCAGCTGTTTCCGTAATGGTCGGTTATAACTTAAGCTAAGGAATGAACTGGAGATATCTTCTGTGAAGATAAATCAGGCAGAACTCGAATCAGAATGGTTGGTGGTAAGTTATTGTCTCAATTCTGGCACACAAAAAAAAAAAAAAAAAAAATTAATATTTCTGTCAGAATCAATCGGACGAAAAGAAAAAAATATATAAAAAAAAGTGGGAAATAATTCTTTTCGCATTAGCGTAATCTCAGAAGTAAAAATTGACTTTATTTTAATGGCGATTTAAGTTTCTTCAACGTAAATATAAAAGTATTCCCGTTGAATCATTGATAAATCACAGAATGCCAAGTATGTTTCTATTCATTAATTTTAATAAATGTCAATTGAAGTAAATCAATTCCCACAGTTCTGGTTACGATTTATTGTAGCGTGTACCACGTGATGTTAAGGTACGGTACTAAACGAATAATTGCAACCAATTATATTGCGTCTTGTTATAGCTGACATAGAAAGATGCAATCATTCAATAAAAATCTTATAGTATCACTATCACACAGACAGTCTAATTCTATTCTATAACTATTATATTTTGCCATCTATCATAAATTACTTAGCAAAAAAAAAATTTTTTTTTGTCTACTTTATTGTCACATCTACAATTGATTTATGGTTTCTTACTATTTTATCCGATTAGTCCGTCTTGGAGAAGTTAAAAATTTCTAGGTATTATTATTATTATTATTATTATTATATTTTTCCAGGGCATATCTATCAAAATTTCTTGATTGATTGAATTTTATCCGCGTTATTAACCTACTTTAACAATTCATCTCGCTAAATTGTTTCTACTTCATAACCATCCAGGCCTGTACAGTAAGTACACGAAGTACCGTACTGGCATAAATCTTTAATTTTCTATAAACGTTTTTCTGGAATTAAAATAACAAAATTTAATCCAGAAATGTATTCGAATCATAAATAATTTTCTTCGATATAAAAATATTATCGATGAAATTCTTGACGGATTTTTCGGGTCACGCTGATGTAGATGATGTAAAAAAAAAAAAAGTTGCCTGGAGAACTAATTTGAATCACAATAATACCTCAGCTCAACTAAAAAGAAATTACTTAATCCTTAAAACACGATCGTTCACACGTATTTTTATTATAAATTATCTAAGCTTTAAAAGAAAACAAAAAAAAAAAAAATTGTTTTAACCAAAATATTTTGGTTATACCTAGTATTTTAAAAGATAGAATTAAATTGAAGTTGAGCCACGCTAATTTTTTTTTTTTTTTCTAGTTATGTTTAATGTGTCAACTCTGTTTTTTTTAAGCAGTTATTTTCGATTTTTAAAGGCTTTTAAACAGGCTATTATGGATAAAATTCGGAGACGAAACTGCTGTACTTTCGAACGAAAACCAAAAAAAAAAAAAAAAATAAGCTTTTGGTGGCATTAAAAGACTAATTTGAATTGCAGCAATCCTACACGAAACAAAAATTGTTAATCGATCGTAGAAAATAAAGGAAACAGTTCATAACAGACTGACTTTTTTTCTCTTGTTTTTTTTTTTCCTATTTTATCATGTGTAGCTTCGAATATTTAATCTAAGTTCTTAGATTTGTAAAGAGGAAAAATAATTTAAAATTAAAAAAAAAAAAGTGCATCTAAAACAAGAATTTTTTTTTTTTTTTTTTTTGAGTAACTGCTGATATTAAATATTTCTGTAAACACATTGTACAGACTCGTGTTTATGCGTTACAAATTTTATAAAATTCATTAAAAATCGTTGGATGATCGTGCCGGTTACAGTTTGTAGCGTAATATTTAATGGGTTATTAAAAAAAAAATAATGATAATAATAATAATATAACTGGAAACACACTTTTCATATTTGTTCAAGAACAAAAGACAACATCAAAGAAACCGCACGCGAAATGTTGGAGTTGACTTCCGAAATGAATAAATAAAGCGTAAAAAAAAAATGATTTTAAGGAGTGGTGTCTGCATAAGCAAAAATTTATAGCAGTCTTTGTACATACATTCGCAGAAAGAAAAGTAGCGCGTAAATCTTATTTTCACAACCACCCATTAAACATTGGAGTGTCTGGAAGGCAGTGACCGAGCCGGGTCTGTTTTTTAAGTCAGTAAAAATGACAGCGGAACAAGCTGTTTGGTTTCTACAGCAGATTTACAATATTCGTTCCCATTAAGCACTATGTCATCGGTAATGTGCCGTTGCTTATAACACGCTACTCTAGTCCAAACGACTAATAAATAAATTGCCCTAACGTTAAAGCGATCTAAATCTGTTCTACAGTCGGAATTTGCTTCTTTCCTCCCCCCGATTACTGCTGTTCTTAACGAATTTTCACCGAGTTAAAATCGGAAATATTGTCATTAAAATCGAAATTATGGTCGATAGAATCGATAGTTATCTAGTTACACGGCAGTGAAATAACTAAGGAGCTAACATTCGAAAGAGACTTTGTCCAAAATTGAAAATTTTGAGTTAAATAGTGATTTCGATTTATGTGGTTCATACCATGATCTCTGTGGAGTTTAATCATTCAAAAGCTATTTTGTCTTAGTTATAATGGTCTTTGAAAGTAGACTGTCTCAGTCATAGTCTTTGAAAGTAGCCTGTCTAATTGATCATTCCCAAAAGTTGTATTTATGTGACAAAGTCTTTTTTGAATGTTAACTCCACAATTATTAGTCTCGGAGATAATAAATTTTGTAACTTTTTCGAGTTTTTATCTATCCGTAGACATCGGAAACTTTGGCATTTATAAAAAAAAAAAGTATTTATCGTTCCAAAATAGACGTATATCACCAGAAATGTTTTCCGCTATCAAAATTATGTATCCATGATTCATTCCAGAATCGTATACAGAAATCTCGTTTACTGTCGAAAATCGTTGTAAGTCTGAAAGATTTATAAGAATTTTTATATACTTTTTAATACAGATTTCAATTTTATAGATTGGTTTAGAAGTATTCGGAAAATTTGTCCCCTCTAAACATCAGAAAGATGGAGAAAAAAAGGGTCTTAAACAACGTGGTTTAGTCGCATAAACAAATATTTATTCAAATCTTTAAAAGTATCGCTTGGATAAATCTTCTGGTGATAAACGATATTTCGGTAATGTATCATCGGAACCTGTTTCTAAGAAACAATATTCTTAAAACGCTTCTTAGAAAAGACGATAGCAATTTTGACCACCAAATATATATATATTCTACTGTACGGTAATAACATTAATATTTAAAACGAGAATATAAAGAAACTTAGCACTCGTCTACTGTTTACTTAGCATTTTGTTTAATTATGGGGTCGGTTAGGGGGTTCCATTACTCTTTACAAGTCGAAGTAGCATTTACCCATATTTAGCACCACCATACGCGCCACTTCATCAATACTCTGTGCTAAGTAATAACAGAGAGACGTGAGATTCTGCTCACTTCATTAATTGGCAAAGTAAGTTGTCGGAGCAAGCGCATTGACGAGTACAGTGCCACTTCTCCGAATCAATCAGAGTTAATTAAATTGATCGTCCACTTTGGAATGATGAGAAAACGTTTAAACGAATGGTAGGGATAGAAAATATCCCTATAAATTTCACGATAATGTTTAAAAAATGAAAAACAGGATATATAGAAAGTTCTACTGAAAAGATCCGATATCTCCGATGTGACGCTATCAATCGAATTTATGTACAACCGATGATAAAATTATTACTATCTAATATAATCTATCGAAATTAATCTTTTTATTTTTGCATTTTAACTGATAAAAATGGTAATAATCGGTATTTATTTTGCTTTTAAAAACGACTCTTTCGTCATGTTTTTATCGTCGTTCCCATTCTCCAAATTATTTTTACCAAACTAACTTAATCAAAAACAAAAAAAAAAAAAAAAACTAGTTAAAATATTATTATAATTTCGATACAATTATTACTTTACAGTCCGTTCAAAACATTCATTACGCTGATTTTTAATTGTACATTAAGTGCATTAAACTCTATAAGTAGAAGTATAAAATGTATAATTAAACGAAATTAAATTAGTCTATAATTATTATTATTTTTTTATTATTATTATTTTAATTCGGTAAAAATCTTTATATTATTATCATTAAATGTTACTATAATATTTATTATAGATAAGCTAGCACTTTAAAAAATTATAAGCGGCCTTGTAACAGAAATTGCTTTATAATTAGGGCATACAATTAATTAAAACCTTCAGAGAAAATCGTTAAAAAAGAAAAAAAATGTTTACAAAATAACGATAATAAAATAATAATGTTTGAAACGTCATCAGTTAACCGTAAACAAATTTCCGAACTCACCTGTAGTGTAACTGTTGATTGGAAGTGCCACCGTTCAGAAAACTCGGTGCTCCGACGTTTCCCATTAAACTGAGGTTCTCTAAATTCGGACATTTCTTCGATAAGTCTGGCAAGAACAGAACTAGATTGGAAATGTGGTTATAGTTTAACCACAGTATTTTTAACGATGGTATCTGTGGGAAGACCGTTTCGGACGTGATTTTATTTCTGTCCAAAATAACCGTGTGCAAACGTTCGAAATTCGTAAGAAACGATACGTCGCTACCAGAAAAAAAGAAACAATAATTAATTTTATCAGATGTAACGAATGGTTTAGTTTATTAAAATTTTATTCTTTACACACAAAATGTCTAAATTTTAACAGTTTTAAAATTTTCCGACCACTAGCTATATTTTTTTTTTTTTTCTAAAATCTTACGTTCCATTTTTTGGATGATTTCTATTATTAAATATGCCACTAAAATGCTAATTTTTAGCTTAATCGATAGAATAAATTATACTAAATTATTTAAGAAGCGTATAATTTATCTGAAATAGGTTAAACAGTGGTAAAATATGCGGTCTCGTTTAGATTTAGGTAAAAATATTGTTACCACCTAGCTCGAATTTTGTCGTCGTTATATCGCTGTCGATCGAACTGACGATAAGGAAGGTTATTGCGTCGTTTTTTTTTTGCAATTATTCGATACGAAAATAGTCTTAAAAGCGGTTGATATTCTCGAATTACACATGACCAACTGAATTTGTTGCCAAAATACGAACGTACCTGATATTGTTGTAACTCAAATCTAATATTTGCACCCACCAGCCGAATCTCTCTGCTACAGAACAGGGAACTTCTGTTAGTTCTTCGTAAGCTAAGTTTAATCTTCTGTCCTCGGGAGGATGGTTTTGATTTTTATCTATAGAATCGTCTATAGTTATATATTTAATAGAGGTCATCGTTGTAAAGCTGGCAAACGTTAAATCTCCGACTGATTGAAAATCGCAATGATTTTCTAGCGATAGATAATTCTTTATATGAGTAATAAGTTCTATTGTAATCGAATTGAACTTCGTATCTTACGAGCTTATAGTTTAAACCGAGATAATTAATCGCCAGATAAATTTTCAACAAAATAATCTCATAAATTTACTCAACTTAAATTATATAAGTTACGTGAAATATATTCCGTAAACAATTTTTCTCGAGTGCATTATTATTATCGATAATTTTAATTTGCGAAATTGTTTTAAATAATAATAATAATAATAATAATAATAAAAACTTTCTCCAACTTTTTAATTTATCATCTAAATGTTACTAGTAAAAGAAATAAAAAAAAAAAAAAATACATAAATTAAACAGAGAAAAGTGCAAAGAGCGGCAGAAAAATTCAAACATATATTATTCACCAAAGGATAACTCTGTGGGAAGTGAAGAAAATTATTATTTTTTTTTTTTTTGTGTGTGTGTCCTAGTAGTTGAATTTATCTATTGAATAATTCAGTCGAATCTTTTAAGTAATTCGTATTTTTTTGCCGGATAAATAGATTTATGAGGTCGTTACGAACGGCAAAATTTCTCTGGAAAAGGCGTTTGGAAATTAATTACCATCAAGATTCGTGACAATGGTCGGTTGTATTTCTTACTGTTTGCAGAATTTTTTTTCGTTTCCTCGAGAGAAACAAGGAAAAAAAAGATAAAAAATGACGTAATATATATATATATGTATGTATATATGTAAGAGTTACTCTATTTGAAGTGCACACACTGTTTAACCGGATATAGACTTATACTGTTTCTGTAACGGATATTGAAGAAAACAATACAAATGGCACGCTTTTTGTTGTTATAAAAGCGTGACAAATATTGATACCATCAAACTAAGCTTCATATAAAAGCGGAACCGTTTCTTCCCCCCCTTTATTCAGCTATTTTTAACCGTAATGTCGATACTTATCATTACTGCCTGCAAACTTTTAACGTATTAAAAACACTTAAATATTAATAGTATAAAGTGACATGGTGTGACACAGTCGATATTCAAATTTAAATCGATATAATAACAAATATTTAATTTGTGGTTTGTAGTGACGAAAATTTCGATTTTTTTTTTTTTTTTTTAATCATCATGGTGGTAAACACGCAAAAACGTCGCGTGAATCCTGTAAAAAGGTATATAAGTCATAAATCGATTTAAATTTTCTGCATATCGTTTCGAAAATCTGTTTAAAAATCTTTCAAACGCAATTTTCTCGCTTGTTGTCCTCTCTTCTCAATAATGATTTGCAGTTATCATAAATACGTGACAAGATATTGTGGATGAAGACGTGAGATCAAAGGTTCTCAGAAGGGAGTGGACAAAAGCAGAACACAATGGAGAAAGCTCGTCAAAAATAGAGCCCCCTTATAGAAATGGGAAAAAGTTAAGATGAAGAAGTTATCATAAACACAACTGTTGCTAGTCGTACAACTGAAGGACGTAAGTAAAAAAATAAAATAAATGTTTAAAAGTAACTACAGCATCGCTACTAAGCTTAGAACTGATAAAGTCGGAATTAACGTGACGCTTAACAAAAAAACCAACCTCAAACAATTATAACTAACCGCTAAGAGATGGCGCTAATTGCCACGAACTCCAACGAAGACAGTAAAGACAATTTACTAACCAAAAAAAAAACTTTTCAACTATGTTTATCAACACCACTCTTCATAATACACACATATATATATTTTTTCTCTCGTTATATTATAACAATCGGTATTGATAGCAAATTGAGCATTGAAAGCAAAATTTGCTGGTCATTGTAACAAGCGTACGTCATTAGTGTTCTTGTGTCCTCCCAACTTCCTTTTTGTCTCAGTCGATACCCACACAATACTCGTCACGTCACGTCACTATAACAACTGTATAGAGAGGGGGAAAAAAAAAATGCGGAGTTCAACGATTTGAATAAATCGAGCCATCGCAATCATCCAGAATGGCCGGCGGAATTCCAAATTTAAAGCTTAATTAAATTTATCATCACGTAATTAATTAGACAATCAAAACACGAACGGCGCAAAGACTATTATTATGAAAATTACGCATTTTAATTTGGTTTTTTTTTTAATTCTCTCTCGTCTCTTCCTTTCCTTAATATCAGCATCCTAGGTCAGTAATCGAGGACAGAAAGACAGACGGACAATGGACTAACTTATACATTTTTTTGTTTTTTTTTTTAATGTAAATGTTATTAAATCCTTTTGTCTCCACCAAATTCCTCGAAGGACGTAAAGTTTGTGACGAATTAAAATGTCACGAAAATATTCATTTTCTTCGATACCTTTTTTTTTGTCTTCATCCAGATCTCTGTGGAATCTCTCTCTTCTGTACAACTCTTATCAGGGAGTCGACTTTAATCTCGACAAAATCTTGCATCTGGTGTTTATACACCCGATTTTTGATACTCTCGCATTCTCTTCTGGGAATTTGATAACCTTATTTTCCACTAAAATCATTAAACTAAACTATAGTATCATTCAGTAGCGGTCTACTCTTTTCTTTCTTTTCTAACATCCTTTGCAACACGCAAAAAAATGATAATAATGCTGTAATAGAGTTACATAATTATCAATCATCAATTTTTAACTATTAATATTAAATTATTTACCCGAAGACTGCTATCTTATTCTCTCCAGGTTGAATTATGTTAGATATTTATGTTTCTTAAAATACCGTTTCTGTCGTAAACCAGTAGGGTTTTTATTTTTGTTGAATAATATATATATTTCATGTAGAAAATTCTTTTGCTGACAGAATACGTTCTTAGTAGTAATGTCCCTAGGGAGAAGTTATAACAGACCACAAAAAAAAAAAATTCGTATATAATGAAAATCTCTTTAACGTAGATCTTCTTGTTTTGCGACATAAAGGAAAAAAAATTGTTGATGAGTCGTTGCAGTGTTGCCCGCAGTCAGCAGTCTTTATGCACACTGTTTCAAAATTTATGATTTTAAAACCTGAGCAAAAAAAAAATAGCCTTAAACAACAAATATATATATATATATATATGTGAAAAGAACCAGATTAAAATCTCAAAAATCTCTTCTTAGAAGACTGTTTTCTAGTTCTTTATCTGTTTGACTAATTTAGTGATTTGCACTTATTGCGTGCAAATAGCTTAAGTACGTTTACGTAAAAAACATAATATAATTTATACAATAATTAATCAAACAATTTCAGTAGAATTTGGATCGATTCCCAGTTTTCAAGGTTTTAATCTTCGACAATAAATGGTTATCTAAACAATAAATAATTCTTCTCGTTTTAAAAATATTATTAAGCAGAATTTTGCTTGTTTTTTTTTTTTTCATTTAAATTGTACATTAATGTAAATTTTACAGATAATTATCGATTTAAAAATTGATAAGGAAGTTTCGATACAACATAAAATGCCAAATGCGGGAAAATAAATCTTGATTAACGACGTAGGATTTAACAGGTATGTACGAGAGAGAGCAGATGCGAAAAACTTTCCTGATGAAAGTTATTTTCATTCCTTAATATTTAGAAAGAGAGAAAGATTTCTTTAAAACTAACAGGTAAGAGTTATAAGTGGTAAAAGACACCCCCCCTTACTTGAAACATATTTCAAAACTCATCAATCCAAATAAATATTTTTAAAATAACTGTAAAGCACTAGTTGATGTTTTTCCTCTCCTTCTTCGAAAATTTTAAGCTAAACTTTTAGAAAACTTCATTTTAAAATAAAATAGAAATTCTGCTTTAGTAAAACATAATTCTTAGTAGACTATTAATACAGAAAAAATAAAAATTTTGTCTGTTCGAAAATAAATTGCGTTAAAAATTCGACAAGAAATTTCGATACACGAGTCAAATTTTCCTCTCTTTTTCTTTTATTTTTTTTTTTATTATTACTATAACAGTCTTGGAGAATGTTGCATGGCGATTATTATATTTAATAAGTGTCTATTAATTAATAGTCATTAAAATAATTATACGTAATTAAGTCGAAATTTTAATATATTTTTATGAGACTACTTTATAGGTGACTTATGCCAAGAAAAAAGAGAGAGTGAAGTTCAAAGGGTCAATTGCTGCGTTAATAGAAAAAGTTCTTAAGAGAAAGGCAGATTGTAAGACGAGTCTAAGCGTATCATTAATTTAAAGCTGTTTTCGGTATTTCCTTTCTCTCGGAAAAATGAGAAAGGAAGGAAAAATATGTAAGTTTCGAATTATTATTATTATTATTTTTTTTTAATTAAAAAATTCCACATATTTTACGTCACAAATTAACATCCCTCAAATCTGGGTTTTCTCTAAATGTCTTAAACCAATACGTGTTCCGAAATTTCCTACTGAATAATTCGATTCTACCACCAACATTACCAAGGTTAGAATGCGGATGAATAGTTTGAATAGATAATATTAATTAATAATGTTTAAATAATTTAAAATTTATCATTAAACAGAAATTAAGGTCTTTTAATCGAACAGCAATATCATCGTTAGTAAAATAATTAGATAAAAAAAAAAAAAAAAGTATGGATTCGGTGATAAAACTTACGTTAACAAACAATACGCTAGTCGTTAATTTTAGAGATTAATGTCCAGGCAAAATATTTCGATAGAAAAAAATAAAAAAAAAGTAATAAAATAAAGAATATTACTGGCAGATTAATCGAAATTTTTTTTTTGATTTAATAAAATTATTAAACGATAAAGTTATAAATAGAAATGCGTAGTTAAAGCAACTTTTTGAGGTTAAGAAAAAGTATTTCCTGGTTTTTTTTTTCACTTCTACAACCTGTTTTCGGTCCTAAAATAAGCAATTTTTGCAGATGTGGATTTAGTATTTTAATAAAAATATTTTGCACTGACTTAATACCCGCCAACCAAAAAAAAATTTTGCTAAAATTTGAATATTTGATATATAAGTGGAAAGGACCACATCCGCATCGAATGATTGTGTTAACAGATAAGTACTGTATAGATTATTTATTGGATTTAAGTTTGAATTCCATTTCCCCCTTCGTATATATATATATATATTTTTTTTTATTCGATCTAACGTGATAATGGTTATTTTAAGAAAGTCAAGATTTTCTTGAATATCGAAAAAAAAAAAAAAAAAACATTTTTCCAAATACGGATAAGAAAATTCAATCTGTTGCACTGGATAGGGCGATGTTATATTTGATACAAACATAAACGTACAAAATCCGAACTTATTTCGACGAAGAAAAGTTTACTTTTTTGTATTTTTTAAAATCGAAAATCTTAATATTTTTTCCAGTTTCCAGTTGATAAAATACAAATATATATATATATATTTTCCTGAACTATATAAAAGCTTAATCACCTTATACAGCTTCCTAGTTTTTTTTTTTTTTATATTTATTTTTTTAGTTATCTTTACTACATCACGCGTAATCCATTAAAATATAGTAATGATTGATGACTCGGCTTTGTTGGTACCAGACCTTGACATAATTAAGCATTTAATTATTTTAAGTGATAATTTAAAAATATAAATTATTTCGATCGATACCACTCCCTTATATACTTAAAAACGAAGCCATTTAAGTAAAATCCAATCTATCATTAAGTCGAAGAAGGTGGAAGAAACGATAAAATACTAAAAATAAGGTTTAAGATTAAGTATAAAACTTTAAAGAAGATTCAAAGTTGCACTATAATTGCTTGGGAGATTATTGCGTCATCTTGAGAAAAATAAGAAAATTTAAAAAAAAAAAAAAAGTAATGTAATGCCTCGTTATGTCAGAAATAATAGGGCAACGCCATATTAAATCAGAACTAAGAGAAATATTTAGAAAACGCCAGGATGGTATCTTCGGTAATTTAACCAATTGGACAATTTAACAAGAGTCTAAATAGGTTTTCAGATCAATAAAAATAGTCTTTATGTCTCCTTTTGACAATAATTGTTAACGTGATAATTATAAATTCATTTCCTTTAATGCCATTTTTCCATACAGTAAAAATACTTCCAGAAATTATGGTCAGCAAACTAGTTCTTCCGCATTTTTAAACGATTTTTTTTTTTTTATAATCGTTTTTTACCTAAAAAGTTTAAAAATTTCGATTTAAATCGATGGTAGATTAATATCTATAAGTTGTTTTAACATTAAAAACGTGTTTATGGTGATCTTAAACATTCTTTTCTAGTGTTTAATAATGTCTCCATTATATTAATTCCGTGTAAAGTGGGTCAGTTATTAGTATCGACCTTGGAATCTAACGATTCTGACAGAGAAATAATCCTTATAAAGTTTATGTATCCATAGAAAATAACATCAGATTTTTATGTTTTTATTCCTTCTGTATATAATTTTTTAACAATTCGCATAAATTCTAAAACTTTTATTGTTATGTAGGCCTATAAGTTATATATTTTTTTATGATTTCAGTCAAAGTTTTCTTTGGCCAGAATCATATCCTTTCTAGATGCTAATCAGTTTTTACGCTTTAGCTTCTACTAATACATAACATAACGTAAATTTATCTTCTTCACTAGAGACAAATTATGAAAAAAAAATTGTTTAATTAATTTTTTAATTTTTTTTTTTTTTGTACAAATTTTCTCCTTCTAATTTGCAGCATTAACCTACTTTATTTGTCTTCATTAATCTAACCAATCGAAAATTTTAAAACGTCACACGCGCATTGCAAATTTTCATTCTTATTTTTGAAATTTTGTTTTATTTTTTTGTTTTTTTTACGCGTTAAATAAACATAAATATTTCAAAACAACTTAGAGAAAAATATATATATTTTCTCGGAAAGAGGAGTTAAAAACTGTACCAAGAAAAATGTAAACAATTTTTTTTAATATTAATTTAATTAAATGTTACAAATTAAAAACGAACTTTTTAAAAAAAAAAGAAAGAAAAAAGAAAAGAAAATGTAGTAAGTCTCTAGAGAAACTGCCGAGATATTGACTCGAAGGGAATGAATTTTGACAAACAAAATTGCTTACAACGAAAAAAAAAAAACAAAAAAAAAAAAATCGAATTTAGAGAGAAAAAAGAAAACAGGCTTCCGACACTTCTTCTTGTGCCAAAGGTAAATTAATACGGAAGTTAATTAAATGCCAATTGATTAATTTGGTAATTAAAAGTTAAATTGTCGTCAAAATAATTAGACATTTAGCTATTTATGAGGCGAGTATCACTAAGTCCTTATTAAACTTCTTGATTTGTGTGGATAATTAGATAGACATAAATAAACACGCAATTAATAATTGTTATAAACACACTAAATCCTCTTTTCCTATATTTAATGCTAGGCATATATATAAAAAAATATATATATATTTTTTTTAAAAAAATGGTAAATCATTATAAGCTAATATACCTTACGCTTTTCTTTCATCGTCTTCTTCTTCTTGAATAATTTAATATTATCGAAATGATGTAGTGTAGTCAAAAGTTTTTGAAGAGTTGTCGACAAGATTTTATAAAATATTAGCCTAATACAATCATCTAATCAGGTAGATAATATAAAATCAGAACTCATATAAACTTCTTGTCATGTATTGAAAACTTTCTAAACTTTCCTCGATGCCACCGGAAAATTCTTGAATAAGAACTGTTTAATTTAAATAAAGAGAAAAGATATATGTTCTACTTATGCGGATACACGCCACTATCCACAAGAAGAAAAAAAAAAAAAATATATGAAAACTCTGCAAGAAATAAGTTTCCATCAATTAAAGTTTGCACAGTTAAGTAAATATATGCGTTATAAAGCTTATAGGTAAATTTTGCGGTTATATAATTCTACAGGTATAATTTTATTATATTAAAAGAACCGGTGGATTCGATATGTTTCGCGGTTCTTCTAGATTAAAATTTGATTTAAACTAGAAAGAATTAGTTCAGTAATTGTTTATCTAGAGAGAGAAACCAATATTTGTGACACTCGTAAGTTATAGGTATTAATATCCGTTTTCTAAAATAAGAAATATTGTTATTCCTCACGCCATTTGTGTTTAATTTTAAGCAATTATCGGTTGGCCATCTTAATTTCGAGCGCCCCCCATGATAATTTTATCAGAAATAAATTAAAGGTGGCACCTACATTAATAGTTAAATTAAACGTCGAATAATTTTAGTATTTACTCCATAACGGCGCAAGGAAATTATAAAAAATAAAAATAAAAATAAAAATAAAATAATAAAAAGAGTGGATCGATAATAATCAGGTTTATAAATCAAACTTCTGAAATGAGTTTGCTATCGTTATTAAAAATAAGAAAAATTAGATTTTTGTAATTTAGTTAAGAGTTTATTACAATATGTTACTTATGAATCAAAACGCGATTTTAATTAGATTTTTGACAATTATTAATCAACCTCGATATTCAAAAATTGCGATGTAAAAAAAAAACAAACTATTAAAACTACTGCCGCATATGCGACCTTAGTATTATTCTAAATAATCAGGTTAATAGTATACATTACATATTCGGGTTAAAGATTTATAGCCAAGAGTTTCCGCTTTGCTTCAATTTGTATGCAGGTTATAATATACTATATGCATGCATATATATGTTTTTAATATATATCAGTCATATTCTTATATAAAAATTTTTAAATAATTTTTTTTTTTTTTACAGTTTATAAACATGTAACAAAAATTGGTTACAATCGGCGGGATATCAATAGGAGCGATGAATTATCACCATTTATTCTTTTTGAAAGTATTTCCTCTTTATATTGCGTCATCCGGTATTATGCTACAAAGAATAAACATCATTTCTCATAAATTATTCTCATTCATTCGTTTCAGCGAGACAAAAGCTAGATAAAAATAATTTTTATCGTGTCTACATCTAGATAAACTTCTTAATTATGCGGACAAAAAAAAAACAAAAGTTGATTCTTTTTATTAATATACAGTATATATACATATAGATAAAGTAATGTTTTGAAAGTGAAACGCGTAGAAGCAAAAAGTGTTTCTAAAGTTGCGTGTCAAAACCTCTCGATTTAGCATTGTTTAGCTTATAACCCCGACCAATCTTACATTAGTGAAGTTGGCAAAAATCCACAGCCGTGCCAGATGAAAGCGGCTTTTATTTTTCTTACTGCAAAAGTGTAAGTTTACCGAATATTTAACTTCTTCTACAAGATATTTAAGATAGTTTTAACAGTATTGACGATCTACCGAATAATATTTTTTAGAGACATTTTTTCCGTATACAGTATTTCGAATTTTTTTATTGTTTCCATAACGAGAATATCCGAATAATAACTCTATTACTCATTAACTTTATTATTGCCCATCACTTCGGCTTAAAAAATTCGACTTTAATGTTTAATTCATTTTATGATACGATTTTTCTCATTGTATTACATCGTCTAGAAGAAAATAACCATTCTTTGACATCTCGGAAGGCATTTCCAATCATAGAAAATTCAAAATTGCCGAATAAAGTTTTCTTCTTCGAGATAATTCATTGCAAATAATTTATTTATTTATTTTTTCCGAATGCTGTTATTCCGTATTACCCTTTAGAAGACTTTATCTACAAAAGTAGACTTTTAAAATTCTCTACAAGATATATACTTTTGCAACAACAACAAAAAACAAAAATGGAAAAAATGAACAAGTAGCGTGCGATCAAATTTATACTTTAAAAATACTCTAAAGGGATTAAAATAAAGAAAAATATATCGATAAAAAATAATGAAGAGCGTATAAACCCATATCTTAATGTTAAAAAAAAAAAGTAGTTATGTTATATAATTTCGATAACGACGACAAACTGGCAACATTGAAGACGATTTATTTTACAATCCTCCATTTTGCAAGTTAATTAAATTTCGTCCAATAACGTCCATTATAAGTTGGCGGACAATGGATTAATAAAATCTTAATTTGACCCTAGTAAGATCACAGTTGCGATACTTAGAAATTATTATATAGTAATATTTATTCTAACAATTTTATTATTAATATATAATAAATTATCTCTTTCGTTTCATTATCATTATATTAAATTATTACTTAGTAATACGATCTGATTTTATTTTGATATGTCGAAAACGTTCGTGTTCTCCTTCAATCAACCTTTACTGTTAAAATATATTGAATGCACCCGTAATATACGTTTCAACAAAATTATTTAAAGTTTATTTAAAAGCTGTTTATATAGCTTTAAACGCGTAGGCCGTACGCGACCGATCCTGTATCAATTTATTCCGACAATAATAATTTCAACGTTTTGACAAATTACTATCGTAATAATAATAAGGTTATTATTATCGCGTAACACAATTTGTAGCGAGTATTTTTAGAATATTGTTATAAGTTTGTTTTCTTCTTTATCTCGTAACAGTTTATTGTATAAGTCTTTCATTGGCAGCGCGGCCGCGAGCCATCTTGGCCTCTTAGCGCCCGCGTCGCGTCGCCTTGCCATTCTGAACGGTTTATTGATCTATATTGGGATTTCTATAAAACTGTTTTATGTTTATATAATTCTTTTTAATGTTTCTTAAAGGATTTTTATTATAAATGATCCATGTATCGATAAACTATCGCTGTGGCAAGGTCGTTACTTTGATTTTCAGCGCGGCCGCGGGCCATCTTGGCCTCTTAGCGCCCGCGTCGCGTCGCCTTGCCGTTCGGAACTGTTTATTGATCTATATTGGGATTTCTATAAAACTGTTCCATTTTTATATAATTCTTTTTAGTGTTTCT
Source organism: Androctonus mauritanicus (assembly GCA_011317285.2). Classification (NCBI taxonomy): domain Eukaryota; kingdom Metazoa; phylum Arthropoda; class Arachnida; order Scorpiones; family Buthidae; genus Androctonus; species Androctonus mauritanicus. The sequence goes on along the minus strand of WUQG02020217.1, from coordinate 10,817 downwards.
TAAAGGATTTTTCGTATAAATGATTCATATATCGATAAACTATCACTTGGCAAGGTCATTGCTTCGATTGTCAGTCATTAATCTTTGTTATTTTAGTAAAACTATATGTGTGCGAAAATCCAATTTAGAAACTTTCGAGTTGCCAAGTTTATTCTATTCCACTAAAGTAATGAATTTTTAATGGCTGATTTTTACAAGAGATTCACATATAACTATTTAATAAAAATCATTAACTATTCTTCCATTATTTTCTATATATATATATTCTTAAGAATTTGATAAAGAATACTTTTAAAACATTGTACAAATAAGGAAAAATAACAAAGTATATCTGGTATCTCTAACATGATAATAAGCAGAAGTAAAGATATCAGTAACTATAAAGGTAGATAGATATATTATTATTTTTGTAACCATTTAAAAAAAAAAAAAAATTGTTTTAGAAAGATCTTTAATACAATCGTATATGTGAGGATAATTTGCAGTTACAGAAGCTAATTTGGATTATTATGAAATTGTTAAAGTTAGAGAATTATTTTAATTTGTTCTATAAGTCAATAAAGATCTTTATATGATTTAAATTTCGTTGGTAATTTAGTAAGTTTAAATGCTAAATATTTACGTTACAAATTAACTATATATATTTATAGCAATAATAATTGTTTATTTTATACTATTCAATATTTGCACAAAGAATTATCTTTGAGATAATAATTAAGTACTTTAGGATATTTAAATTTCATCATTATGAGTACTAAAAACAAGTGGGGGGAAAAAAACCCCACATAATTTTTCCAGAATAACAGAAATAATTGGGGGATAATCGTGAGATGATGAATGTAACCCAGAGACGAAATAATAGAAAATGATGATGCATAACAGGGTTTTGATTTATAACTTAGTACATAATTAGTCGGTGTCGAAAGTCTGCAGTTTGTTACGTCTCCAAGCATGGAGTAAAATGAAGAATTAAATCGAAAGGAAACTATAATTTTAATCGTGGTATATATTAATATTAAAAGCCGGTTTGCAGTTATGCAAATTAACGTTCCATGGATAACTTGCAGAAAAAAAAAAAGTGCATAGACATGAGAGAGAGAGAGAGAGAAAATCGAACTTTTTCGAAAACAAAATTATGTTGATAAAACGGAAATAATTATATTCGATAAAGTAGAGCAAAATTGACAAGATGGTATTGCATATTTATCCGTGGATGAATTATGACAGAAAATCCTGTTATGTGTAGCATTCGGCTTAGCAATATATAAATTTCCATCATTATTGGCGTTCAGTCGATAAGATTGACACAATTTTAGCAATGAATATTGACTATCTCTTACATTCTTAACCGTAATGCTCATAGTTACATATTTTATACGTGAATATATGTTATTTTTATCCATATAATTATATAGCACCTCGCGTGGATTGCATGCATTACCCAATCGCGTGATATATAATTGTGGCATAGAAGAAAAATTTTCCTTTCCTCCTTTTAATTTTTTTATTAATAGTAATAATGATAATAATAATGATAATATACAAAATGGCAATTTTTTTAATAAATACTGTAGGTATACAGTTGCTATGGTAACGTTACCCCGTTAATCATGAAATTAGAAGTTGGAGAGTGAATGAATAATTCTTAGAAGAATCCTGATAAATTGCCGACATAGATTTGTACGGCTTGACCATTCAAACGTATCATTTGTATCGAGATATAGGAAAAAACTTGTAAAGTTTGTCTGTGATCAGATGTAGAAAATGTCTTGAACGTCCTCCAATCTCGGGCCTCGATCTGACAGGTGTTGAATCACGTGACTGGTGACGTGTCGAACTACCGAAGCTGACAGAATCACCCGTCCCGCTGGCAAGTGCATACTCCAGTTGTAAGCCGCTAGAAGTACGATCGCTGCTAACCAAGTAGCATTAAAACTTTGGCATTTAGTTTACTCCTACCTCTCATCCCCTCATTGTGCTTTGGTACAGTCTGTTTTTAACTGGATGAAGTGGTTTCTGATAAAGCAGGTTTCCTTTCATGGTGGACGTTTGGTGAGCTATGACAGTGTTTCGATATGACTGGTAATTCTGAAGTCGATTTGTCGTCGAAACATCACACCAATCTAAGTGTTGGACAACCTTCCTCCCCTGTATATCCTGACTGGACTATCCGATCCTCGTGTATAGAGGACACAGCTGATCGCTCTGCACTTCGACAGACACCGCTGACTTCATACAGGCCAGTTTTCAGTGCTGATAAATAATGCGGGAAACTTTAAAACTTTTTTTAAGTTAACTCTATCCATTTACAAACGTCGAAAGATCTCGGTAATGGAGAAGTCGGCAGAAAATGGAGTTTTTTTAAGATGCGAGCGTCCATGAAGGAAAGCAATTCTCAGATTTACAACACTTACAAATCATCCATGAAGTCGTCCAGAGGTTGGATCATTTTGCTACAATCTCTCTTTCTTTGTCTAGGTAAGAAAAACGTTAAATTTTTATGCTTTCTCGGTTCTGAAACCTTATCTGTTTTTTTTTTTTTTTAGTTTTCGAGTTGTTATAGCTTTTAATGATTTTATTAATTCTTTCTTTTCGCGTGATATTTGTTATGGTCGTATAATTTATTTCAATAAAACTGAAGGGAATAAACCGTAGATACACTGTATAGCCAAGAGTATAATAAGCTGCTAGTTTTAGCGTGACGTGAGAATACTTCCCGTACGACAAAGCTTCATGCCTAAAGCAAATAATTGCGTGTAACACGAAATATGCCAAGACCAGAGTTGATTTACCTTTCGCGAAAATTTTTAAACCAAATTAAATGGCCATACGAAAGATACGATACTCTCAAAAGCTAAACATTGCCAATAACGACTCCTTTCATTTGCAACTTAGACGTCATCGAATTATCATTTGACCTCTAAAAGTTATTTAGTTTCTGGGCCGTTCCAATCGCTGTTACACATGCTAAGACGGGAAAAGAGGAAAAAAACACACAATATATTCCTCCCATCATTATCAAAATGTGATATGAATTCATCATATCTGAATAATCGAGGAAGTAAAACAGCACAGAAATCCACTCGACCGACAAAATAACCAAGCAGCGCCTAAAACTAGCATATCATTTTAACTGTAGTGTCGCCATGTAATGATCTGCCTATCGGGATTTTTAAACTAATACAACTATGCAGCTCATGTAAGTATATAAAAAAAAAGAAACCTCAAAAAATCACTTAACGACCTTGAAAACCAGTTAGCAAATCATAGTCTTTACATTCATCTCTCTCTCTCTCTCTCTCTCCTAGGAATTTTTCAATCTAACCGATAGTCATAAAAACGTAAATATTATAACTTTCCACCATGGAAAATTTTCATTGTATCACTTCCTTAAACGAATATATATAATTTCAGTTTGAATGAAATAAAGGCATTTATCTCTCTACATAAACTCGTTTCATCGGTTTTGCATAACTCGATGGAAGTTAGCATTGAACGTGTAATTATCGATATACAATATGTTACATTTAAATATATTTTTACTACTTTTAAAGAATAGTAAAAATATTCAGCGGTGATGCAGCGATGATGAAGAGAAGCGCATCTCAGGAACCAGTTGGGCCTGTTTCCTGTAGATATAATCTGTCATAAAATTTTCTAGCTTAAGTTGTACACTTATGGAATAAATTAATTCGAATCGCTCATATTGGCAAAAATGACTTTTATTTTATTTATTTTTTAAACGTAATTAAACCCGACGAAATTAATTCTCACTCGAATTATGTCCGATGAGAGAGCATTTGTCATCAAACTTTGTTAATTCTTTCTTATTAGTTAATGTTTAAAGAACGTGTGGTTTAAAATTCGCTTAGCGAAGTCGTTAAGGATAATGGGGAAAACGTTTTACTATCTCTCTTATAAGAACTTTTTTAAACAAGGCGGAATTGTTTCTTTTTTTTTTGCTTTTCCATGACGTGTTTCATAATTTAAATGAATGGTTTTCGTTTTTGTGTCAATAGAATTTAATTTCTTAGATATTACGCGATTAAAATTTATATATTTTAAACAATCTCTTTTCTTCGGTTGATAAATAATTTATATTTTAAATAGGATATATTTATCAAGTAACAAAATTACTTTATGCTGACATTACTACGTATGGTTCGCTTGTATTGTTGTCGGAACTTAAACTTTTATTACGGTTTATAATAAATCGGTTAGTTTCATTGTCGGCGTATCTCTTTATGTAACTTAGTTGCATTAAATTAGCCTAAATTTTAAACTGTAGATAAATATGTTTCTTATGAGGTACGAAATTGGCTCAATATCAAGTTTAAACCGATCTGGAAAGTCGATGAAATTTGGAAGCCATGTTTGATTGTCGTCAATTAAAAAGTTAATTAAACGTTAAAATTACAAAGTTTTTACTGTTTAATCCGAGAACTCATATATATATATATGAAAAATTAAACTCATAAACCTTATATTAGCACATAAACCTTTAACGACGTTGAGTTATAGTATCAGACGTGCAATACATAAGCTATTGTGTTATTGGTGATGAGTGTTGGAAGTATTTCAGTTAAGTGTTATGTGCATTGTGTATCTGTTGGCCAGATGGAAAAATATGAATCCCTATCAATCAAATAAGCCACTGATATTGCCTACCATCTTTATATATATCTTTCTATTACGTGATTTATCTGTAAAAAAAAAAAAAAATCCCAAGGCAGTATGGCCATTTATATACAAGTTTTGGGCGCAAAAGTAATTCACAAGTAGGCTATAAATTTAAACATCCGATATGTTTTCGAAATTACTAAGATTTTAGTTTCATCCAGATTTTTTTGAGGTTTAAAAAAATGGTAAAATTTTATGCATTCCGTGTCTGTTTCAGTTGAAAACTCCATTAATTTTATGCAGAGTGTAGTTCTGTTTAACAATAGAAATTAATTCGTTAAAAGAAGAAAAAAAAATCATTCTGTCTTCAACTAAGCGATTTAATATTTATGAAAGCATTTAGGATTAAACTTTGACTATATACATATACATATATATATATAATCAGATTGTTTATCACTTTTATTACTTTTATTTTTAATAAAAATCTTTCCTTCATTAGTATAGTTTGTCCTTTAGATTTTTAAAAGCATTCTTTGTTATAATTCCGTAGGTTAATCTAGAATTTACATCAGGAAGTCGTTTTACCATATCGTGTTTCATAATTTCATTAATTACTACATTTTTATGGCATCAAAGGATTCATAAACAGATCTGTAACCGAACTTCGTTTCAGATCCTGCTTCCCCCCATATATATATATATATATAATAAACAAAACGTTATCAGAGAAATTTCCCTGCATTTATAAGGAAAAAGATTTTTCGTTTTACCTGTTTAGGTAAATATAAAGAATAAATTTTTCGTACTTCCTGAATATTCGATACCAACAAAATAAGGAATACACTTCATCGTTTTAAAAATATCTTATATATATAAAATTTATTTTGCGATATTCGTTTTTAAATTTTTAAAGGCGCTCTTTTAAAATGTTTAAAAACTTAAAAAAAAAAAAAAATGATGGTTTTATTTAGGAAAAAAAAAAATTTATACATATCGAGAGCGAAAATAAACAGAAAACGTTAAAAAATATGATAGAATTACCGAATATAATTAACTTTTTAACGTGTATAATCACATATTAATCGTACAAAATTTATTATTTAATACATGTAACTTCCAGAGTATAAATAAGTTAGTAATTAGTTAAGATGGACGACGATAATCATTAAAAACGTTTAACTTTATAAGTTTTTAAACTTGGCATATGCACACACATATATATATATATGCGAACATAAAACTCCCCAGAGAAATATATATAAATATGTATTTTTATAATTAGTTTTAATCAGAACTTAATCAACATCTACGAAGCATCGCATATGTCAAAGTTGATATGTTTTTAAAGCAATAAACGTCCAAATAAAAAATATATATATTTTCCTGATTAATTATTACTAGTTAAGGAAGTGTTTATCAGAGATTTTTATTTATTTTTTACTTCCTTCCCATATACAGAGTTGAGTATTTCTACTGACTTTTCTTCTCGTTAATCTGAGACTAACACTACAGTATTCATTTTTTTTTTTTTAAATTGTACGAGCCAATGAAGATACAGTAGTTAAAAGAACATAATATTTATGTTACTTTAGTCAGGAAGACAAACGACTTCGATAACAGTGTCTTGGTAAAAAACAAAAACAAAAAAAAAAAAAAAAAGAGAGGAAACTTTTTTACTTCCCCGCAATCGAGGAAATAAAAAACATATTTAGTGCTTTTAATCTCTTTTTTTTTACGTCTTAATAAGAATTAGAGGATGTAAGGATTGTTAGTAATCGAAACATTGTAAACAACGTTACCAAAAGAGGGGCAAACGGAACGGTTTGAATTCTTGGAATTTTATTGCTGTTCTCGAGTGTGGTAGGGCTGTTTATCACTAAAAATTCGAGATGTTTTATGTCTTCGGATATATCTGAATATCCCGCGACTCGTAACCAAACTAAACGTTATTATAAAAGTTATATCTATGTAATAAAAAGAGGAATTTATATATGACTTAGAAAGAATGTTCGGTTCGATATGTAACAATATTTCAAAAACACAATTAAGACGATAGTAGCTCGGAAACAATCGCAGTTACTGCCAATAGGACAGATCTATTAAAAATAGTTCGATATATAACATTTTATTGCTAGCTATTTACGTTATATTTCTCCAAGGACGGAGATGATCCCACACGGAAGGCCTTTATAAACTACTTCATTTGCATACGAAAAATGCGATTAATCTACCCAAATTCGCTTTTACGATCTATATTATTCGATCTCCTGTTTATGCTTTTAAAGCCAAACATAAAATTTTCAATATCGAACCGTATACAGGTACATAGTATATAATATGTGCGTTATGTTGATTTTTGCCGTGTAAACCACGTGGTTTCGGAAACTAAATCGTTGCTTACTTTACCCAGTCTCCATCTCTCGTATCGAATATCTGCGAAGATTGCTTTATAAGAGATTATCTCGATACTGCGTGACCTAAATAACGTTTAGCGTATTGGCAGAGGAATAACTTTTACTGTACTGCAGATAAATACAGAAATACGTTTCTTTAATAAGTTAAGGAACTGTGTATCTCTGATACAGCTGACACTGATAAAAGAAGAAAAAAAAAATAAAAATTGCAGGGTGTGGTATATGAATACAATAATTTAATTGATAAATTTAGGGAGTGGACACATCAGAGAGAAAATTAATTCCATAAATAGATTAACGAAAGTGTACTTAAATATTCAGGAGAGTATTTTATAGCGGAATAAATCTCGTATTTATATCTAATAGAGAAAAGATAACGCGTAATATCGAGAAAAATAAAAGAAAAATGTCCTATTTTACTACGATTATTTGCATAAATAATTATACGTTATTATATACGACTCGCGTTATTCTAAAACATATAACAAACATATTATTTTAACAAGAAAAGTTATCAAGAAACGTGAGAAACATAACGTGAAAAAATTAGTTTATGATAATTTCGGAAACTCTTTAAAGTCGGTTAATTAAATCAATTAAATTTTCGTGACCAAAAAAAAGAAAACTAATTTTTTCTCCTGGCTGGTTACAACGAGACGTTGACAATACACATGTTTAAATTGTTTGGAGTAGGACACGATTACACGATACGTCCATCAGTCAGTGGAACAAAATACACTCCCATCTGCTCTGATCAATAAATCTTTTTAACAAGAAAGACTGGTGTGTGTATAAGTGCTTGCACTATTTAGGAAACCGTATTGCATAAGAACAAAAGAGATTCCGCACGTAAAAATAGGTATCAGGAACAACAGAAATCGATCGACGATCAATTTTCAAATCGTCTATACTCGAGTAATACAAGATAAATGTTTCTCGTCCAAAATCGATACTTAAAAGATACACAAAAATCAATTTTTAGTTTGCTTATTTTGATAATCTTCGACGTCCGATTTTCTGTACCGGTTGTTAGAATAATTTTTATTGTTCTGGTCTCTTCGACTCGTTTTTTATCATCGCGATCAACGATAGAATTAATATATCAATTCTGCTACTATATTATCGAATTTTTTAAAGATGAATTTCCGAAAAGATCAAACCTTCGATCTAGATTTTTTTTAGAAAGTGTAGACTTACTTACGTTGCTCTTCTGGTTATCACGTCAGAGTGATTGTGATGACAACCTATAGGTTTGATGGCACGTCAAACACGCTTGGAATTCATGAATTCGTGTGATTTATTTATACGTGAATACATCTAGTTAAACGTTATATAACTTCTATGTAGTTCTTGACAGCGACTAAATTCCGGAATATAAATAAAAAAGCGATCGATCGTATCGCGAATGATCAAAACTCTCTCATCAGAATATTTTATCTCTTCGAGCGCTGATCGTTTAAGTTTGCATTTAAAAAAGTTAATAATCGTTTAAACCTTTAAAAAATCGATTATTTTTCTATTAGAGATTCGATGGAAATAATCGAGACTGCACTCTTATTAAATACACCTAATTAAAATTCGAGTAGGAAGAAAATGTCCGTTGTTTGTACAGGAAATGTTGTTTAAAGAATTTCGCACAATAGGGATGTAGAATATAAATATAAAGAACAAACAAACTATAACGAACGTGTTTAAAAACCCGAAACAGCTATATTCGAACGTTAGCATATAAATAGCCACGTTAACTTTGGATTTTATTTCTCCAACGTCGTAACATACTACAATCGAAAGTTTTTTAATTTAAATATCATTAAAACAATCGATACTTAGCTAGTAAATTATCGAAAGAGTAAGATATAAATATGGTTCTACTCCATCTCGCTTTGTTTCTCATCCGATCACCGAGAAACGTATGACAAATTCGTTATTAACTTTCAAACTGTATCGACGATTAAATAAATATTTTATATACACAACTTTGGCCAAAAACTATAAAAAATTAAGTTTTGTACGATTACGGTCGAGTGTAATAGTTAGACGTGTGTGCGTGATGGAAACAGATGAGTCTAAGGAGAGACCAGATGTTTACAGCCTAAGAAACTTAAACGCATTAACTCCTTTATTGTTTGCACTGCAGAATTAGCGGTACAAACATGATTTGTTTCTAGAAAGAAAGAAAGAAAAAAAAAGCGCTACAAACAGCTTTAACGTATTACCGATACTTAAAAGATCTTATACTGTATAAAGCATTTCAGCGACTTAAATAGGAGTACAAGAAGTTAAACGATTTTATAAGGAAACTATCGAGTTTTGATACTGTTTGGAAAGAAACATATTCTCTTATCGTTTTTCCTTAACGTAATTACGCGTTAAATTTGTGGTTTAAATATATTTAAACATGTTATTATCACGCGTTACTTATATAAGAAGTTTTAACTTCGGAACTTCGAACGTTCTAGTCAATTTTTTAATAATCATCCGCATAAAAAAAAAAAACAAAAATATTTTTAATATTCATCAAAATCACTTCTTATCTTCCAATAAATGAATATCAATAGTTTTAGACTTCATTAAATGCAGAAACCTGATTTTAATTGGTAAAAAGGTTAAGTTACCAACTGCGCTCTTTATGTTAATGATATGATGATGAACTAATATGTTAATGACGTCTCCCCGAAATTTGTCAGTCAAATTGATTATAATTAATATGATTACTAGAATTAACACGGTTATTTTTAACTTTTATTATTATTATTATTATTATTATCATTTCTGGTTTTGTTGGGATTTTTTGGAAAAATTTCGAAAGGTAAAACAATTATGGAAGATTGTTTATCGTTTCTCGACAGTTCTTTTCTCACAGACATCAATAATGTAGAGTCTGTAGACATGTGCTGTAAATAAATAAAATTTCGTTCTCTACCAGAGATTTGTGATTTTCTTTCTGGTAACTCAGAATCAACACGAAATTCTATTAAACCCCGTCGAGAAACATTTTCCGACATTTGTTTTTTTTTTTTTTGTATTTATTATTATTTTTAGTTCTATCATACGATTCCATAAGTCAGATCTGAGAGTATATACTCTACCAGTAACCAGAAACATAAACACTGTGTGTTTGATCGAACGTTAATTAGATATCTCGACGTTATGGTAGACGAATTATTATTACTTTTTTTTTTTTTAATATAATTTTTGGAAGATTCGATAAGATAGATTACCGAATTGATGATTTCTATCCTTGACCCGAAGGATATCATTGTCAGCAGGTATTATGTTTCAACCTAGAATAAAGCTTCGGTTGTTAAAGAGTTTATTGTTGAAACTATCGACTAAACGACCTTGTTCTTTATTTCTTACCTTAAATTATATACTGTAGTGTCAATTAAGAATGTATTATATACGACTTCAAATTGCTATTTTAGATTATTGTAATTTAAAAAAATAATGTTAGGTTGTAGTTTATATCAGTTCGTGATGACTGACAAAAGTTGTGTAGATCAAACATTGATTAATCTATCTCTGTTTCTTGTTTCTGTTTTATTTTTTATTTTTTTTTCTTCCTCCTCTCTCCCTCCTTCTTCTCCATAATTATTTTTACACGTCATTTCGTACGAAATAGTTTTATTTGCGGTTAATAAAACTAATTAGTTAAACGAAAACTATTTACGTAACTAGTCGATGTCGGATTCTATATCTGGAATCGGTGAACAACTTTATTTAACTCTCTCTTTCTTTTCGATATTTTCAAGGTAGTTTATAAACTACCTAGTGAATAAT
>WUQG02020206.1:0-11460 GCA_011317285.2 Androctonus mauritanicus | reverse complement strand
TTCCAAGTATTTAATTTGTTATATTTTACAACTATATAGTTTTCATTCTTATCTTCTGAGCGGTATACCAGGTGATAGATATTCCTTTAACAAGACTTTGTCGTTTAAGAAAGTTATTCTCTTATGAAATTATCTCTAAGGAGTGCAATATGGCGAAAAAATTCCAGCATTTAAAATTTTGCATACTTTTCAACAAATAACCACGTTTGTGATTATTTAATAAGTTATTGGAATTGCCTTCATCATAATGCCATTCTTAGGACGGATTATTAATAAACTGTAATCCAATTCCAGTTCCTAAAAAAAATCATTTAATTAAAAACAGTTTATTACATTATTAAAAAATAAATTTATTAACAGATAATGGAATTCATTAAGCATTAGTCTCTATATATGTAAAAATTTCTCCAATTAATCAGAATGCAAACATATTTTTGTAAACCTTTTGCTAACAGTACTTTAAAATTTGCATTTAAAAAATAGAAACTATTTTAGAATTAGTGTTTATGAATGTAATAAACTTGTATATCGTAAGGACTCTCAAACTAAACAAACCTGTTTATAGGTTTAAACCATGCAATAAATGTTAGATGAACTAGTAAAATAAGTATGCATTAATCGACGTATTTATATATCAATAATAATAATTATATACTGGATGGAAATTAAGAAAACGTGAGGTGTTCAGAGCCCTATAGCGCGTCATATATTAGACGAAACGTAACAAAATTCGGTAGACGTATACAGTGGAACATGCCTTTTCGATTTCGAAAGAAAACAAATTTAGTACCAAATTTCGCTAATAAGGGATTGTGATGCTGCAGAAGTGTAGAATGTGTGATTAAAAAATGTTTAATCGTCAAATGAGACAGCGCGCATCAAGTTTCTGAACAATGCATGTCAACGTTTTTTGTTAATTGCACATGAAGTTCCAAATGACCATCATTCAGATGTTCCAAGAACTGCATGCTGCGCACGACATCTTCCATGCCGATATATTGCGTGCCACTGTGGAAGATGTGCCGCGCATGCAGTTCTTGGAACATCTGAATGGTGGCCATATTGAACTTCATGTGTAATTAACAATAAACGTTGGCATGTATTGTTTAGAAACTTGATGTGTCTTGTCTCATTTGGCGATTACACATTTTAAACTTCTGTAGCGCCACAATCCTCCTGTTGGCGATTTTTGGTATTAAATTTTTTTTCGAAATCGAAACCGCATATTCCACTGTATGTACAGTCTGTTTAAAAAAGGTGAGACAATAGCGGGAACGGTTCGGCTTTCGTGCAATACGCAAAAACAGATCGAGTCATTAGCTCAGGAGTTGATCGTCATTCAATGCAGATCGGTAAATTCCATGTAGTCAGATGCTGCATTGGGGGGAGGAAGGTATACTAGATTGGCTTCAGATTTCTCAGTCTAAAAAACTATTTCGTTTTATATCATTAACTTTAAAGCTTTATTAATACATTAGGTAGCTTAAGAAATAATAATAAAATCAATTAGAGCCATAAAATTACTGGAAGTAACTGAATTATCAAGCAATAAGAATTGTTCTGCAAGTGAGCTGAGGCAAGTTAGCGTTCGGACATGCCACCTACCGCGTCTAAAAACATTAGAGAATTAATCCTTCATCATAGGGAAACTTTGTCTATTATATAATATGCATATAGTAAAAACACATCTGAAAATTAACTAACGTTAAATATTCAAGAATATAAGTTCATCTTATAAGCAGTAAATTTTATTTGAAAATTTACTTATAAAATACTGTAAGATGTTTAAACATCTATTAATATAAAAAAATCATTTCTGTAAAGAATTACCCCATCAATACGGAATTGTTATTGAATAGAGGTAACTTTAATTAGAAAATATTAATAGAAGTATTAACTTTAATTAAAATAATACGATTTTCTAAATTGTAAGAAGGTTTTATAAAAATTAAAGCGATCGAAAAATACAGCAAGAAATGTATCAGGAATTAATCTTGCCACCTACGTCATCGAAATTTTTCCTCTCAACTCAATCTACCACATTCCTGTTTATAAGGCAACAATAACAGTCGATTTCATGACAGGCAGCCATGTGAATTTCTAGACATTGTAAGTGATCTGTCATTGCTGCTCCTACGGACAATGTCTACACCTTTATTAAACAGACTGTACGTCAACCGAATTTTGTCTGTTGAAATACATTACGCTCTATACCAGTGGTTCCCAATCTTTTTTTGGTCATGCCTCACCTTAGCATCTCTAAAATCCTGATGCCCCCTGTAATATATAATTTTTTATTCAAAAAGTGAATTCCTATTCACGAGGAGAAAGCCTAAAAGGCCATTAACTTGATCTAAACAAGTTTCTAAAGAACATGGCCTTCATGAAAGAGAAAACTAAAGAACGACAGGACAGTTGAAGTACTGAGTAATCACTAGATGACTAAGAAATTGTTTAAAAAATAATATGAAGTGATTTTTATCAAGATCATTCAATAATATTAACTGCGTGTGGACACTAAATAGGTACTTTTTTACTTTTTTCTAAGATCTCGAGATTTATCTTAATCAGAATGTATACGGCGATCAGCTGATGACAATGGAGAGGTAAAGAATAAAGGTTCTAACCGCTTCCCTCTATTAGCGGGCTCTCCCCCTCTCCATTGTCACCAGCTGATCGCCGTATACATTCTGATTTTAAATTTAAAAAATGTGTGCCACAATATATATTTATATACTATATATGAGACCCCTAGAACCATAAGAAATGCAAAAAATTCACTGTTAATAACTCATTCTCGAATTGCCCCCTTGTAGGGCATGCGCCCCACGTTGGGAACCACTGCTCTATACGGCTCTGAACACCTCACGTTATTATACCAGCCGGAATATTATTAAATATGTTTTTGTTAACAAATGGCCAACCATTTGTCAAAAACTTTATTTAATTACTAAAGAAACATTTGCTTTGTTGGATATTTCTGATCCTTAATTTTACTTTATATATATTTATTTACCTCATAAAATTAAAGAATTGCTGATTTAGTCCAACGCAATGCAATTTTCGATATTGCTTACGATGATATACGAAAAAGGTATGACTGGCAGCATTTTTAATAAGGTTATTTATCATGTACATTTTTCAAATACATTTTGTTGGTAACTGTACTCCTGTATAGCGCGTGCAGTTACCAACAAAATCTGTTTGAAAAATGTACACGATAAATAATCCTATTAAAAATGCTGTCTGTCATACGATTTTCGTGTATCATCGTAAGTAATATCGAAAATTGCATTGGGTTGGACTAAATCAGGAATTCTTTAATTGGCCACCATTCAGATGTTGCAAGAACCGCGTGTTCCAAAACAATACCGGATTGTAAATTTTCTGGGTTAGTGAAAATAATCGATGCCTTTTGTGAACGCAGGATTCCAATGCAACAAAACTATATTACTAGTATCGATAATATCAGATATTTTCAAAATTGAGATAAGGTGGTATCTCGAATTCGACATTTGAATTTCGCAGTATGGCGCAAGCACGTATGTGGAATTGGATGATGTCATTTATTATTTGTCAATTCTTGTTGGGCTGCTTTGGTGTTTGCCCGTGTTTTTATATTAATTTTTGAATTCTGCATTTTTCAGAAAATAAAAAATTTGGGCCTTGGAGTTATTATTATTTTTCTGAGTGAAATGCAAGAATGGGTTCAAAGAGAACTGATTAGAGGATTCCGGAAAGAAGAACACTCGATTGAGCATAGAGAAGAAGAAAGAAATTGTAGCTAAAATACAGAAAGATAAAACAATTAAGATGTAATTCAAGAGTATGGCGTTTTTAGGACAACCGTGGAACGTTTCGCAACACAGAGAGAAGATTATAGATTCTAGAGGGTCTGCTGAAGAAATGAAGATTTCTGACAAGAATAGATCTTTTATCGATGAAGAGATGGAAATGCTAATGCTCACTTGGGTTAGAGAAGATGAAGGCAGATCCAGTAACTCAGGCAATAATCTGTGAGAAGGCTAGGTTAAATTTCGAAGAATTGCTGAAGAAAACTTCAGGATGTATCTCAGATGAAACAGGAATTTAAAGCAAGTCGAGGCTGGTTTTAGATTCAAAGGTAGATAAGATAAAGAAGACTTCATTCCAATATTCAAGGGCTAATAAATTGTGTGTATTGTGTATAAAATACTGTATTGTGTAGTTTAGTGTGATATACAATAGCAAATGCGTATAGTAAAGAAAATAATATAGTATATCTCTCTGGCCTCCCCATTAGGGGAAATGGGATGAGAGTCGGTCAACGAATTAATCTATTTTCCATAATTTTATATGGGAAATATTGTCCCACAATTCGACAGTTTCTGAATTAGTTTCGAATTGAGAGGTACCACTGTATACGGTACTTTTTAATTCATTCCATTCATAATTGCAATAAAAAAGTATATGAAATAGGTTTTACTATTGTCAATAAGATTATTTTGTCTGTTGTCCGATCGCTATCTATACGATTACTTCTTGTTTATTATCTGAGTTGCATATAACTTATATATGCTAGTAGGCCACATTGGAAGACAAAGTCTAGAGAAAATAATCGATATAGTATTCAAGAAGAGCACTTTTTCAATACGATAAGTATTTCTCAAAAATAAGTGAAAAGATTTTTCACTTATATTTAAGAAATACTTAAATAAATAATTATCCAATATAAACGAATACATACCCAATATTGGAATCTCATTATTTTTAAGAAACACGATCTTCTTGAAAATTCCAATAATATATTCGAATTTCATTCAAATTGGATAATATATACGTGATATCTCGCGGGATATCTGTTTTGAAAAATACATTTCCAGCCAGATATGATTCAGTAAGAAAAAGAAGAAATGATTATCCTTCTTGGAAAGAAGCCTTCTAGGAAGGTTTCTTTCCAAGAAGGATAATCATTTCTTCCTTTTCTCGAAGTCCCAATAATGTACTGTATATAAATTTCATTCATTTTACTTATTTTATTTAATTAAAATATTACCCAAAATATGTAAATAGTTTTGCTCTTACCATTAGTATGCCATTAATATTAAACCAATATGGATTATTTTTAGTAAACTAAATTTTTTAATAAATAATATGCAATGAAACTTGTTAAAGTGACCACTCTTTGGGACCGACCCCACTAATCATTTTTCACAGGGGGTCCCTACACAGGATAGTGACCTTCCCCCTTTCTCCAAAAAAAAAGAACAGATTAAATTTTAATTACAATAAAATTATATTAATAAAAATCGTCGACTCGCAGTCAAACGATAATCACGACATATAGCACATAGCACCTTCTGACTAACAGTCTTATAGCGAGCATATACTGTATTACAATTAATACTAACCTGTATATGAGCATTTAACATTACCAAAGTTAAACTAAAATACTTTCCATACCATTAGAATTTTATCTGATGGAAAAAATTCTTAAAAAATAGAGTAAGTCTCCCATGAAATTAGTTTTCTCACTCACTTTAGCAGGTTAAAACTAAGTAATGGATCAATATACACGTTAGTCAGGTGGTCACTATACCGAACAAAATAAGCATTACATCCTATGTGAAACAAAATCAGCTTTTGAAATTTGATTCCTTTAGCCAGGTGATCACTAAACCAAGGTGGTCATTGTAAATCTTATTCAAATACGATATTTCCTGGCGTTATCCTGTTGATAACAGACATTCAATTATCTTTTTTATGAATGATAAAGTTCAAATATACATATGCACGATCTGATTTTATTATCTTTGAATTTTGAAAGTTTTCTTTGGAAGGAATATGTTTTGTGATTTTAAAAAAATATATATATCTCACTATCAAGGTAGCTTTTCTTAAATAGCCGGATATCTGCAATGAAACCGATATGTTTTCACTGTATCTATGAGACCATTTCAGCCTCACATAGAGAAAAGTATTTGATATTGCTGAATTATATTTTATTGGCATTTTTTTCCTTTATTTCAATTCTTATTTTTGTATTTGAACACCAAAAGAGAAAATATATTATGACATTCATATAAATAAGTGATAAAAATCTAAATGGAAAAGAAAAACTACATTTCCTCTAATATATGCAACAAATTATCAGTAGAGTGCATAATCTTGCAATAAGAAATAAATATTTTAAATTGTTAGTTTTCTCTTTTTCAGTTTTCACCTATCTAGAACACAAATAAAGGTATCAAGGTATTATGGCTGATAATGGTAACATTATTATTTAAATTTAGTATTTTTTTTTTTTTTTAGTAATACAGTTATAGCTTATCTCAAAATTCAGTTTTGAAGAAAATTTTGCTTGTTTTTGTACTTGAAACAAAATAAATAACAATTTTTTAGATTATCGTGGCATGTAGAGTGACTAAGAATTATGAAACTTATTATTTTATTTACTTTCGATTATGATATATAAAATAATGTCCTATAATATTTATACATTAATATCTTATAATACATAAAATGTTTACAAACAGTTTGGCTTATTAAGGATTATATTTTGATAAAAACCTGTTACAAGAAACTTATGATTAATGAAATCGGATGAGGGGGACTAATGTAAAGTTGTTCTCATCGAATTTATTTTAGTCCTCATATGTAAATGATGAGGTGCGAAGGAAAATATAAAAAGTATAATAAGTAGCTAACCAGATGCGCATAAATATAAAAGATAAATTTCAAAATTAAAAGGTGAAGTACCTTCATATTGGTTATTGAGCTTGAATGTTTTCATATTTTACTAGCTTACCATGTGTTCAAGCATATTTATATTTATGGGCTATAAATATTCTGCACATATTTCGTATAACATATTTTTCACATATTATCATTTTAATATGTAGAAATTTTGAAATTCGAAATAACTGATTAATTGTTGTTAATAGAAACTATTCTAATTAACTGGAGACATAAATAATCCTATTTTAGATACTCTTTACCTTGCTTCCATGAAGTTCCAGTCTGAAAGATCTAATCAGATTAGCCAGAGTTAATTTGATGATAGTATGAGCCATTCTCATTCCTATACATATCCTAGGTCCTGCTCCAAAAGGTTGATACACGGATGGATTGATCTTACCTCTGTTTTCCAGTGAAAATCTATAAAATTTAGATTAATTAATGTAAAATTTTCTTTTTAATTCTTTTAAATATTATAGAGTATTAAAAGTATTTATCTCAATTTTTAAAATTAAGTAATATCGAAAACTGTACAATTTTTCAAAATCTATATGTTGAAAAGTACACAACTGGTGGTTAGTGTTTAATGGAAAATTTGAACGAAAATAACTCAAGGAAAAAATATATGTTAAATCTCTTTACAGGATATTTTTTACTACCCCTACCCACCCTTTTTCTCGGAAAGGCGATGAGATAAGACGTATGGAAAAAATTTTGATGACCAAAGTATATCCAAAGAATCCAATGGGAATGATAAAGATTTAGTAGGCCATCGGAAGTAGAGGTACTAGAAGTAAACTTTCAAATCTCCAATGGAAACATATGCCGATTTTGGCATAATTGGATAGAACTGTAAAAAATAAACCAATTTTGTTTGGAAAGTTTTTAATATCACGGATTGTGAGATAACACACAAAAAAAGATGCTCCCACTTGTTTCTCCATTGGGTATTCAAGCAATAAAAAAAGAAGAATATGACAGAAAGCATCTGTGTACATCCATGGCTCTCATAAAAGGATGAAATAAGTCAGAAACCTATGTTCTTGAGCATAGCTCCATGTCGAACTGTAATGGTGAAAGACTTGTTGCACCTGCGGTCGAGTACTATCATCAAATACTCGAATTGGCCTTAAATCTGCATAATACTGCTGTTTTCTGCTTCAATAATGTTCCGCAATGTATACAGATACCCTCTATGACATTCTTCTTATTACTTGAATAGCCCAATCGGCTTTTTTTTGTGATATCTGACAATCCGTGGATGATATTAAAAAACTTTCAAAACTAAAATTGTTGTTTTTACAGTTTTATCTAGTTATATCAAAATCTCTAATGGAAAGATATGCCGATTTTGCCAATTCGGACATTTGGTGATAGTACTGGAAGGGTGCTACAAGTCTTTCGTCATCACAATTCAGCATTGAGCCGTATTCAAGAACAAGGGAGGGAATTTTATTTGTTAACCTTCGTTTAAATTGTTTCCGAACCGGAGTGCGCTTTATATTTTGACAATAAAAGTATGTTTTAAGTCTTAAAATATATTTTTATGCCCACAATCATCGATTGGGGCATAAAAATATTTAAAACCTTCAGAGAGTCGGCCGGATTGGCTGGGTGGAAACACTTTGGCTTTCCACTCTGGAGGACCCGGGTTCGATTCTCGGATCCCACCCCTTGAAAATATTTATCATGGGGTCCGGGCTCGGCCAGTCGATCCCAGTCCTACACAATCCGGCTGACCCCTCCGCAGGGGTGGGCAGCCTGTGGAAGGGCTTGTTTCGCCCCGCCACTTACAAGTTATTACTCTTACTGAGTGCAAAGTGGAGTTATCTGTTGACCAAAAAAACAACCTCGAGAGTTATTTTTAATTCTGGATGGCGTCATTGTTGTGGAATATAACATCATTATAATGTACACTGAATGTCTGAAACGCTGTTTGGTACATGGCGTCACGGTGACATAACCATGAGTGGTATTACAATGACGTCGTCATTGTGATCTAATATCTCAAAGTAGCAGTTAACCTGTTTTCCTACACTGTTGTTGTTATATTCTTTACTATGCATGAAATAAAACTACTTTTCTTCATCTAAACTTCTATTCTTTGTATTTCTGTTGTTTGTGATCGACTCCATTGATTTAGACAGTTATATCCTGCCTAGGTTTGACCATTTTGTTTTGAAAGGAATTATCATAATTAGACATAATATAATATTGTAAACATAAGGTAGTTTACAAACTATCCTATAAGCTACTACAGAGGGACAATTACTGACAATTTAAATGAATTTGTAACAACTTTTAAATCAAGTTTGCTTAGTTATGTTTCAAAACTTTTGGATTAATCCAAGGATGATTATTATTGAAATTATAATTGTTTACAATGTTCTTACTCCAACATTACAACAGATATTAAGTGATAAATCTATACTGTTAATTAACTATAAAAATCTTCAACTATTGATTTTCAAAACAGGATAAACTTATACATTACAATATTATTGAATTTACTTGCATTTCGTATAATATTAGAATCACAAAATTCAAATTAAACATATCCAAGCCAGTTAACTAAACTTTAAATAGTTTTCCATACCTATCAGGATCAAACTTTTCCGGTTCTTCCCAATAGTTGGAATCTCTGTGAAGAATGGCAGTCGGAACAAGAACGATAGCTCCTTTGGGAATAGTAATATCTTTGTATTTAAAGTCTTTTGCACATATTCTATTCATCACACTAGAAGAATACAAACGAAAATTTAACATGAATAAAGTTAAATAATACAATGTTATAATACGAAGTAGCGATGAACTTACATTATTGAAGATGGCGTAATCCGAAGAGTTTCAGATATCAATTGATCCATGTATTGAAAGTTGCTTAAGTCGTTATATTGAATTTCTTCCTACAAATATATATCAACAAGCAATTACAAATTTTATTGAATGAATATAATGTCATTTGTATAATTCATCTTTCTTTCTACTTATAATTAAAATTATTATTATTATTATATTTATTTACTTATTACTAACTTCAACAAAAATTGAAATTAATTACATTATCTTTGATATTATCGGTAATTTCCTGACGAAGTTTTTCCTGTATTTCAGAATGGCACACAAGATAATAACAACACCATCCCAATATAGTACTTGTGCTATCATATCTAATCGAAGGAAAATAATTATGAATAATAAAATCGTCTCGATACTTTCGTGTAAGAGTTAACCATTTATCATAATCACCCAGTTGCCATAAATGTCATAGCATTGGAAATTACTTCATCAGTGGTGAGTTTCTTCTGTTTATCAGAGGGATCTTCTTCTGCATCCAGCATTGTTTGCAGCAAATCTGGTGGATGATACTGCAAAAAGAGAAAACTATAGAATTCGAAACAGCGGTGAATTATAATAGATTTTAACTTATTTAAATTTCATTAACTTCAGATTTTTTTCGAGAGTCGATAATCTGTCTGATGGTGTTCAAAACTACTCGAACAGATGGTAGATTTATCATGTTTCTGAATGCATCGACAATATGTCTCATATATGTTGGTATGGGCTCGAATTCAGGAAAACAAACTAACAAATTAATAGAAATTAAATTAATATAATAAATAATTAAAATAAAAAAATATTATATAGAATTTATAGTTTACTTGATGTAGTGGATAAAATATCAGAAGAATCGACTTCAAATATATTATATACAGACTGGACGAATTTAGTGGTTTCATTATTTTGTACATCGGTTATGATTCCAAACGCAGATCTGCAGATGATGTCAAATGTCAACTTTTTGAAAAATTTAGTGATATCGAATGGCTCCTCTTTTTCTTTTTTAATGTTCTTCAGAAAAGTATTTATCGGATCCGACATAAGAGTACTCATCTGAAAGGGTACAGATATTATGAATAATAATATAATCGTATAGCAGAAGAAAATTATTGTGTAATTTAATTAGGTGAGGCATTTACCATCCTAATTTTTCCTGTGCTGAAAGAATGACTAAGAATATTTCTCATGTTTTTCCACTTCTCATCTTTTTGTAATTCTAAACAATCGAATGATAATTTATGTGGAATTCCCACATCAGGAAGCACTAACTAAATGATTTATAAATAAATTGAATTCCACATCTTTTATAATAAACGAATCGATTTAAATACTTACATCTTTATTGGCAAAGTTTTTAAATTCCTTGATTTGTATGAGTTTTATAAATTCGACATCAGCGCAAAATATGTATGGCTTAGCACCAAGGAAGAAACTGTAATATATTTCCATGAAAAATAATTAAACTTATCCAGTATATTAAATAACCTATATAATATATTAGTGTTTTGATAAAAGTATTCTAACTGATCTTGATATTCTGCTAGTGTTTATTTATATGACAACGGAGACAATTTCTCTATCAATTTTTGCTTGTTCAGTATTTGACGATCACGTGATCCGGTAAAGGACGAAAACAATTTAATCAATAACACATATTCCGGTTTCTCCTGAAAGGCATCACGTACCAAAAATGGCAATTAAGAGCAAGAATAAGTATAGTTATCATAAAACAGCGAGATAAGAGACCGCACCAGAAACCGAAATGAAAACAACCTTTATTTGAGTGACAAGTACAAGTTTATGACCCTGCCTATCAAAGATACATAATAATATAATATAATAATATATAATATATATATTGTATTCATCAAAAATATCTGCCATAAAACTATGGCCAAAATT
>WUQG02020195.1:0-11460 GCA_011317285.2 Androctonus mauritanicus | reverse complement strand
TCTCTGTGCATCGCCAGTCATGACGTCAGTTCGCTTCGCCTATCGCTTTTCGCAGCTTGGTGGGAACTAACCCTTATTGCTGCAATTTATTTCGAAAAACCAACAAGATATTCGTAACATAAGTATATAAATGAGATTTTCCAAGTAATAGGCCCCCATATAGTTTTCACGTATAGGTATGTAAATATTTCAATAGATGTTCTTTTAGGAAATTTGTAAAAAAAGCTGGAAATTTTCAGAAAATTGGGAAAATGTTTCCCTGGAGAGCGTGAAACGAATACATCCAGAAACGAGATCGACACGTTTCCAAATCCGATAATACTAACGTGGTAGCCTTATATATTAGTCTCTACTCTTCAATGAATGCCGAAAGCGACATACCAATAACAAATTTCGTTTCAATTTTTATTGTAACCCGCTATATTCAAAGCGAAAATTTGTACGATTAGAGTTTTCCAAAGGATTACATAATCTCAACACGTATTTTTACATAGAGTACTTTATAATTAGTAACTGATTAAATGAAAACTTTGGACCACCAATAGAGAAACATAATATGTTAAACGTTTTATGCTGAAAATGAATATAAAAATATATTAATTTTGTATTAATGAAAGGCTTAAAAGATTTAAGTTTAAAAGAAATTATATTTCTTTCTCTCTTTGTGGTTTATGAAGTCATTACTGTTTAGTATCTCATTACCATACCATCTAAGTAAGTGATACTGCTGAGAATTAAACAAGAGTAATATGTTCATTAAAGCATTTTTAGTTTTTAATCGTTTTCTCAAAGATGTTTTTTTTTTTTTTTTGTTTTGGTCAGAATATACAAAGTAAAGTTTCAAAGAAACCGATACAAATTTTGTATAGATGTAAAACCACCCTCTGGGAATCATCCTTAATTTTATCTGCAGGCGGTCATGTCTGATTGCAAATGAACTCTGTTAAAATCTGTAAAACTGTGTCTGTATCATTAATAACAACTTTCTACTATTCAACTATTAATTTTAATTGCAATTTTTCAAATAATATCAATTTCCAGTCTAATAAATAAATAAATAAATAATATATAATAAAAATGATGTTCAGAAATATACTTAATTAATTTGTCTCTATAATTCATAAAATTTTTATATATATTTTTTCAACTTTTCGTTTAGAATGCTGTTAAAAAGATGAAATTATTTAAAACTGAGACAGTAAATTAAAATCAAAATTTTATTTTTATCTTTGATACGTTTTCTGATGATGTAAATTCTATAATCGCATACGTTTGATACTTATATTTTAAAATTAAAAAAATTCAATCGATCTTTATTTAAAAAAAAAGGTATAAACAGCAATTTTGCAATAGTAATTATTAAAATATGAATTATTAAACTCGTTACACATATATATAATTATTTTCAACAGTTATCTAATATAAAAATGGTAAGTAATATTTGAATTTTAATATTTATTTAAAGTAGCATTTTTAGCGAGGAAACATCTTAATTCTCTTCTAAATATTTCTAGCATAGTTACTTAATATTTCAATACAGAAAATGTAAAAATAAACAAATAATTCAGTTCTGAACGTAGTATTTAACATCTAACCAATTATCGAAGAAAATATACAAAATTCAACGTTGTCGATCGACTTCTATTTTTATCAGTCTTGAAAATAGAAATATAATAATGTTATATTTCTAGTTACCTTACAAATTGCTTTCATTGCATATTTACGAAGATAGGAGGAGAAAGAAGCTTATTCAGCATAGCGTCACTTATTAATGATTATAAAAGAATTTTTCAATGCGATATACTTTGATCGCTTCTTAATTATGACAACTTTGCAATAATTTTTATACAACTAATTAAAAATAAAATTTAAAAAGTAGATTCATCTCGCATTTTTCATCAATATTTAAAAAAAATCTTTTAGAATATATTTAATCAGATTAATATAATGAAATCTTTTTTAAAAGATCGTTTATATGTTTTCATAATAAATGTAAAAATAATAATACATGTTTCTCAAAATAGTATACAGTAAACGCACGTATAACGCGTTTCCTATAACTCGGATTCGTATAATGCTACGAAAAATTGTGACTAGTATTCATACGACGTTATAAGCAATCCCATATAACGCATAATATAAATTTGACATAATTTTGACTTTTTGTTTAGAAATGCAGAATGCATACCCCTTATTTATTGTTTATATATACAGTGAAGTTAATAGTTATAGAAGATATAAAAGTTTATAAAAGAACTCAGAGACAAGTTTAATTTGCATAAAATCGTCTGATAATGCGTATCTCGTATAACACGATTTCCTATAACGCGGAACGTATTTCCCGTGTAATACGGTACTCTGCTGTACTTTATTTAACAACCCTCCACCCGCCATATTCTTTTGTGTGATTCTCCAGGCAATTTTTATTTTATTAATAATATCAGAATTCCACAACATTTTTTCACCCGTGGTACACACCAAATTTAATATTGATACCTTATACCAGTCGAACGACGAGCTCGAATCAATTTTATCCACTATTTGTATAAACCTTATACAACGGTGAATAAAAACAGATTGTTGCGAAATTTGATTATTTTTATTTTTTAAATACTGTTTTATCTAGAAAAAAATAGCTGGCAAAAAAAATAAAGTTCTCTAAGCGTCCCGAGTAATAATTTGGGCTGGACAGTTTGTTTATATTGCGTAACTCCAAAATATTTGAATATAAGTTAGTGAATCCAGCAATAATTATATTGAAGAAATACAGTGAATTCCATACAACGGAGGGATATGTTCCGCGTTATACGAGGCATGCATTATCAGACGATTTTATGCAAATTTAAACTTGTCTCTGGATTCTTTTATAAGCTTTTACATCTTTTATAACTATTAGCTTCACTTGTATATATATATATATATATAAACAGTAGGGAAGTGTATGCATTCTGTGTCTTTAAACAAAAAGATAAAAAGTATGTCAAATGTTAAATTTATCCTACGAGTTTTACGAAACTGTTTATATAGCATTGTATGAGTACTGTTGTAATTTTTTCGTCGCATTATAAGGGAGCGCGTTATATGAGAAGTTTACTGTATTGTATTTTTAAAGATCACTGATTATTGTTTATTTGTTGAAAATTTAGCATTAGTATCACGTTTTTTCAAAAATAATACATATGACATTTGTTCTTTAATCGATTGTAATGAAAGCTGCAATTTTAAAATTTGCTAAATTAAAAACTGGCTGCAGTTATTAAATAAAGTATACCAGAAAAATTCATTTCATCGATTTGTGAAGAAAGAAAGGAAAAAAAAAAAAAAACATGTCTGCAGACAAATCGCACCTGTATGCCTATTTAGTGAAAAGTAGTAGTTAGCCTATTATTTAGTAGTCGTTGTTTTAAATATTTTACAATGTCTAATAATCTTTGAAAAATCCTAAGAAAAATTTTAGGCTTACTTAAAATTAATTTATATATTTTAAGTATACTCTTAATTAACTTGTCATGTAGACCTGATTTTTCTATCTATATTAATAATTTTTTTTTTGTCTGCTATCGATAAAATGCAATAGAACGGTATTATTTGTTACTGTAACTAGTTTCAGGAAAAAAAGAATGATATTGATTATTACGTCAACATAGGTAGATTCTACAGTGTATATAGTACAACTAGAATAGAGAAAGATCATCAATAAACCAATATAGTACAAACTAAGCCAAACAGGATAAATAAACTAGAATCGCCTAGAATATAAAATAAATATTTTCCTTCAGCTACAAGAATTATCAGGGAATTTATAGTCAGCCTGTTTGTCATGTATTCATTTTAGTTCAAAACAAACCAAACATTTTTATGATTTTTATCAAAATAATTATGTTTTTCTTACAAATACAGTGCAATATTCACGAAATATTAATTTACGCATAGCGTTTTTAGGCCTATTTTTTTTAAATTTAATCAAATTATAATTCCCTTTTTTTTCTTCTTATTATTTAATCAAATTCATTCGTAAATTTGTGAAATCAGAAAATAAATGAAAATGCATATTAATTTTAGTCATGTTCCTTTATAAAAAAAAACGTGTCAGTAATTAAACACCATAAAGAACATAGGATATAAAACGTGTTGCTGAACTAAGGAACTAATTATCTGCTATCTAGATTGCATCTTAAAATTTTCTTCCTTTTAGTTTATTTTCAATTACAGTAGCTTTTTTGCGAGTGGCAATACAAAAATGGATGTTATTTAAAGCCTTAGTTCCAAAACATCCTTCTTTTTATCTGTTCGAGGAGAAAATAGATAATTTAAGCATATTAATGAAAAGTAGTAGTTATTATTTAGTAATCGTTGTTTTATATATTCTTACTTCCGTTATAATTTTTTTAGTTTCTGGTACTAAAAAAAATTAAAAAAATTTATAATTGAAGTAAAATTAAGAATACATAATGGTTTAAAAAAAAAAAAAGCAACATTCATAATCGTTGATGTAAAGCATCCATATGTTATTTTAATTTTTGATTGAAATTATCGTTTAATTGTAAAAATATCGACATAAAAATAAATAAATTTATTTAATAAGCTAATGAAGTGAGAAAAATTTCGATATAATAATTTTTTGTTATGAAAGAAAGATATATTGTATATGTATATTAATGCGCGCATTGATAAACCGTATGGCTAAATAAAATTTTAGAGCATAGATAATAAAATTTAAAGCTGTAACTGATATACAGTATTTGCAAAAGAAAAAAATGAATTATTTAATGAATTGTTTTATTTTCGATTTGCGAAAATTAAATACGAAAAAGATAAAAAGATTTACGCATCAGCATAACTAGAAACCACGAAAATCGAAACCGCGTAAGAAGGGACTTGTATTATTGGATATATATTACTGATGCTATTTTTATCTAAATTTTTTTGTGTATATAAAAGTAAATAAATATTTTAAAAAGTGGATGATAACGCTAATTTGGTTAGTTGTTTGAGATTTTATATCAAATTTTTGCAAAGAAATATCTGCAGTCCAGTCACGATTCTATTACTCGCGATGTATTTCCGATCAGATCAATCCTGATGGTTATATGATAGAAATCAATGAGTTTGACTCGGATCTCCTTGAAAAATGAAAAGTTGGATCCAGAATATGTTCGCAATCATTTAGATAGAAAATTATCGCTTTTATTCACAGTTATTTTGCCGAATGTTGGATTTCGCTTGTTGCTATGGCAAAATATAGCATACTATCCAGAAATTATATTGCGAAGATCTATTATAAAGTTGAAGAAAGTATTTTAATTTGAAATTTCTAATTAATTAAAATAAACTCGATATTTTAAGATAAGCTAATGGCATTATCTATTCTTTCTATGTGCATTTTGTATATTAAAAACCTAATTTGAGAATTAAGAAATTATTCTAAAAGAACATAAAATTGTAGAATTTAGAATCGCATACTTTATAGAATAGAAGATATTTCTTACAGTACAGTATATGCAAAATTTTCTTTTTTTATAGTAGCGCAATTCTTTAATACTTAATAATTTCTTTAAAAATTAATATTGTATTTTATTTTTGTTCTATAATAGTACGAATTATTCTGCAGATGTGTATAATTGTTCCTATTCTTTTTTAACAAAGTAACTTTATTCAACAGATTTGTTGAAAATTAATTTTTATTTTTAACAAATATTGTTCGAATTTGCATACAATTGTTACTTTGCATAACAAAAACATTGAAAACTAAAATAAGAAAAAATTAATAGTCATATTCCTTTTATGAGATTTATATATATTTTTTTCTTAAGTGAACAGAATCTTCTAGTTTTTCTTTATTAGTAAAACTTAACCAACTGAAATAATCTTACACATCACTGTCTATTCAATTATAATTTAATTAAAATAATCTTGTTAAATTATGAAAGAGAATATATTTAATCTCTCAAATGAATATAGTGCAAAGTTTATATTTTAGTTTAATTATAATTATAATTTATTATTTCTAACTTATTTTAATTATTTTTGTTAACCCATTGAGATTTTCAAGTCCTATCCCATCTTACATGCCATCTAAATGTCATAGATTTATTTTGCATGGTAAGACATTACAGATACAAAACATTAACTGCATTATTTTAGTACTGTCAAGCGATTAACAATTGTAAACTTATGTTTTAAATTTTCATAATTTTACTTGTAAATAAGTAAACGGCGAAGAAGCATTAACTCCTATTTGTTCAAAACATTTCATATTCTGGAATTACAAAGAAAAAAGAATGCAAATTGTAATTTGATGGCTTACTTGCTGAACAAAAAGAAAAGTATAGGCGAAGTTCTTTGCCATTTATTTTTTTCCCGATCGCGCTGAGTTAGGATGAAAACCCATATATTTTACATGAATGAACAAGTTTTGAAACATGAAAAACTTCAAAGATTCTATCCTTTTTTCTTGAAAAGAATGTAATCAACTTTGCAAGCATAACTAAAACTAATCTATCTTAAATCTTTTCGATTTTAGTAATTTGTTTTTGTTTCGAATGAAGCAGCTGTATAGGATCTATCGTCAAATGTTGTTTTAATTGGTCACATGGAAGTATTTTAACTATCCATCTAGAGACCTCGGGTTCAATTCACTCTTAGAAAAATTAATTCAGGGGTTCGGGCCCGGCATCGATACTTTTCCTTTACAATCCGACTAGCTTTCCGCAGAAGTAGATAATCTATAGAAGACTTGTTTCGCTCCCTCCATTTACTACTCAATAGAATAGAAAGTGGCCTCATC
This sequence comes from Androctonus mauritanicus, assembly GCA_011317285.2. NCBI lineage: Eukaryota > Metazoa > Arthropoda > Arachnida > Scorpiones > Buthidae > Androctonus > Androctonus mauritanicus. The sequence continues at coordinate 4,673 of WUQG02020195.1, read as the reverse complement.
TATTACAAAAAATGTTGTTTTGAATGAATTCTATTATTGCTAGATTTGAATTTGTAAATGGTCCAAGAGTTTTATCATTGTTATTCTGTCTGTTGTTTCACACTTTCTTGGATTGCAAACGAAGATTAATGTTAAAAATATTTGTATGAAATTTGTATTAAAACAAAACGAGCCTGAATATTTCTTGAAAGTATTGAAGTATTGAACCTGGATCCACCGAATAAAAAGCGCGTTTAAAGTATATCCTGAGATGAATCCAAAAATACATATTTTATCTACTGTGATCACCTTGTGATAAGTTGGATGGAGTGAAAGTTGATGACACAGAGAAATAATGATAGTCCAATAACTATGTTTGTTTGAACATGTTTGAATAGGCACCCTACAAAACGATTTATTTTTGTTGTTTTATATACCTTATCACAGGTTATAAATGTTTTTATTGGCAATAAATCCTATAAACATAGCACAAAAGTTACTGTATTACTTCAAAAATGAATTTCAAATCGTTAACATGACAGAGGAGGATTATACAATGGTTGAACATTTGGTTTTCTTTTTCTTTGAAAATATAATTAAAAATGTCACTATGTTGGTGATCACCAAACGATGATATAATCTGGTAGAGGGACTGCTCTCTTGAGAGTCCCAGAACAACCCCGGGCATTACTTCGTCAGGTTTCTAACTTCTGCTATTATTGCAAAGTTGAACTACCAATAACCCAGAAAGATTACTGGAGCACGCAATCCCTTTTGTCATATAAAAGCATGGACCCAAAGGAAATGGATAGAAGTAATCTGTGGAATGTGTTAAGAGAATATGGTATGTATGAACAGCTGTTTGCAGTGTGAACGATGCATGATAATAGCTCTGCAAGTGCAAGAGTAAATGAAAGTATATCAGAGTGGTTTACAATTGAGGAAGGAGTGAGACAAGGGTGAAAGATGTCTCCGTGGCTGTTTAATGTATACATGGATGCATGTGTATGAGAAATTGCTGTGAGTGAATTAAGAGTAAAAGTGGGTGGTAAGAGTGTTTGCTGTCTGTGGTATGACACTGTTCTCCTCTCCGTGAGCGAACAAGGTTTGAGGATGCTTGTTACACAAGTGATTGAAACATGTGAAAGGAAACATATTAGAATAAATGCAGGGAAGTCGAAAGTACTTGTGTTTGAGAGGGGTGAAGAATGTACAAGATGTGAGGTTGAATTGAATGGGATGAATCTGGAACAGGTGAATGAATTTATATACATAGGAAGTATGCTTGAGAGGAAGGGCCGTATTGATAGTAAGATTATAGTGAGATATAGGTGCGCTTGGAAGATATACAAAGAATGAGAATCTGTCAAAGAATGCTAGGCTAGTTGTATATCAGTGTGTTCTTATTCCAACATTGATATATGGAAGTGAGATCTGTGTATGGGGTGAAAGACATAGAACGCATTTGAGTGCAGTGGAACTCAGATACACTTTTATATATACTGTAGTTGAGATTAGCTAGAGTGATGAGATATGATTGTGTATCGAACAGTATCGAATGATGAAATACTAAAGCAATGTGGAGTAGAAAGGAATATGATAGATGCAGTAAATAAATCAACTTTGAGATGGTTAGGTCATGTGAAGCGAATAAATGAAAAACAATTAACAAAGCAAGTATATGCTGAATGTATGGAGGATAAATGTGGGAGAAGAAGGTTAAGGAAAAAATGGAAAGAACAAATGGTTGAGCATCTGAGGAAATATGGATTCCAGAATGTTTATAAGAGATGAGCATGTATGGGAAAAAAAGAATGATTATAGAAGAAGTTTTATATGGCGCCATCTGATTGATGGCATTTCAATGTTTTTTTCCTTCTTTTATTATTTTCTTTCTGTGAATACTCCCCACATTTTTACAAGGGTACGGGAGTGATGTTTTTAACAATCACAATGGAAATATCTATAATTCTTGAATTTATAAATATTAAACAACTGGAAAAACATTAATGTTACTTACATTACTTAACTTATACTGGTCAGCAGTCATGGTTAATACTTATAATAGAATTAAAACGCATGAAACCAAAGTAGAAACTGAACTATTTAAAAGTTATAGTGTAATAGGAATTACCTAATGTATTATTTCCCAAACTTTCAGTACCTGCATACCCATTTTAAAAATTTTAGTAACATAAGTATATCTCTTAGGCAAAGGTAATTAGGAAGAAATTATAATATTTTATTCAAATACGAATAATCATAAAAATTTTTTAATACATTCGTTATAATAAGTTAGATATATGAAATCAAGTGAACTGAAACCAAAATATTCCATTAAAAAGTGATAACTAAAATTAAAAAATTCCCCATAATTCTTTTCGCATACTCCTGATGGTATGCATAAAACAGTTTGGGAAACACTATCTTAAAAAGCATACACACTGGTCGAAAATCATTACACAGATAGCCTAGTGACAATGCAGTTTAATTACGAATGCAATTAATTATTATGAATTTAAAATTTGTAATAATTAGTTAATTTTATTGTTTATATTGCCATTGTGTACAATTTAATAATCGATATCGAAGTATTTGACTATTTTAACAATTCGTATACAGTGCCGATGCTTATGGATGAATATCAGTGCTTGGTAGAGATATTATTCTTATACTGTAATATAGAAATATTCCATTTATAGAAATCGTTAACGAATACGACATGCACCACAATAGATGACATTATCAGAATCTTTTCTATCATTAATATCGAGTCATGAATTACGTTTCAATATCAGAAGAGGCATTCAGTACGAAGAGGTGTATGCATTTCACATGGAATGACTATTAGACGAAAAACAAAAACAAAAAATCGTTAATATGATTGAATGCAATGACACTGAAATAAAACTAGAAATTTGCTCATTTGTCCTGCAAAGATATTTACAATACTAGAACATTTTCTTAAGCAATCCTGGCCATTTTGTCATATATTAGTTCGACAAAATTGTTGCTCGATTGGTGGGCACCTCATAAAGATAACAATTTAATAAGCTTTATATAGGCATCAAAGAACTTTGAATCTGAAAAGTTAAGAGTGTCTATCATTTCTTTAAAAAAGGCATTTCATCAAATATTCTAAACCTGAAAAATATATACGTGATTTCATCATGTTAAAAATAAAATTGATGATTGTATTTTCAATTGCATATCACTAATCCCAAATCAATAGCGTTCACCTGTTTCCGATTATTACATAGGCATTGGCAGGTTTAATGAAACATTTTAAAAACATCATCGATTATGTTCACTTGGAGTAATATGAAGAGATGTTTTCGAATGGCTAATGACATATGTGAATTCGATATGTGAGAAAGTAATTCTCATCAACTATCTATAGTAAAGTATAGCTGGTGCAAGAAGCTTGTGTGTTTCAAATAGATTTTTGTCATTTATCATTATCATTCATTGGAGACTGAATAAATTTTTAGGAATTTAAACTGTCAATTGATTTCACATGTTTGCGGATACTCGACATTATTATTATACACTATTTTATTTATATTTCCACTGCACTTGCAGATGTTACATAATGGACATCATATTATGTTTTTATACCAGATCTCTTGATTAATTTATAAATAAAAAGGAAATTCGATGAATGTATCATAAAATGTATTGTTACAATTGTTATATTTGTTATAGCCTATAATGTATTTTGTAGAATGTATTTGTTACATACTCGTATATTCTTAAAATTTTGTGACTCGAAATTTCCTGATGAAATAGTAATATAGTGTTAATAATTATGGCATATTTTCATTTTGATATGATTAGATGTTACTTGAACTACATGAGGGAAATGATGAATAATTGGAAAAAAAGAAAATAACATTACAATAAAATAAAATACATTAAAGAAAAGCAATTCAAGAAATGATGCTCTCTATAATCTCTACAAAAATATATAAGTTACATTCTTTCTTAAAGAATTAATATTTATTTTCCCTTAATTAAAATTATTTTGCATTTTAAAGCATAAGGAATTAATTGAGTTAAATAAAAACGATAAAAGTTTTATACAAATTTTCATGTTTAGGGGGAGTTCGGGAGACCTGACCATATGGGAGAGTTGAACTACTTCAAATATCTCATTTAATTTTTGCGTAATTGGGTGGCTGAAAAGTTATAACATTCCGATCAGTATCCGCTACCATCGTCATTTGACAAGGTAGAACGCTTTCGTTTTGAGCAAAGAAAACGTGTTTTTCAGTGTCAGAAGTAAAAAGAATTTTTTTTATTTATTACACCGTCATTCTTTTCTATACCAAGATTTGTACAAATGTTTTATGTAAATTGAATCATTTATAATTGTAGTTTTATGCAGTCAAATTGTTTTTATCGTCTTAGTTTCATTTTTTTTTTAACTGTATCATAATCTGTTAGGCAGTGGTGAGAGAGTTAAGCCACTCGAGATGGGGAGAAATGATCCCGCTCTTGCTCAGGAGGAACCCAATACTTTTATTATTAACTATTTTTTTTAATTTTTAGGAAGAGATGTGAGAACTTTTTATTCTGAGTGTACCGTGTACAGACAAGTAGGCAGAGCTATGCCAAGAATTTGCTTCACATTTTATTATTATTTTTGATTTTGCAGGTTTTTCTTTCTATCTGTAGTTTCAATCATCATCATC
>WUQG02020184.1:0-11460 GCA_011317285.2 Androctonus mauritanicus | reverse complement strand
AATGATTATCATCACACTCCTATGTAATAATTAACAGTGAAGTATTAGCAAGAAATAAGAATCCACTGATTACATTATAGCACTGCCAACATAATATACGATAGTTAGTCTTATTTCTTTATATACTGTAGATCATATTAAAGCAGTCTTGGTTATCAGAGCAAGCAGCAGTCTGCCTTAACTGTTTTTTTTTTAATTTATTAAAAACATTACTGTTATTAAATAAACCTTATTTAAACATAATAATGTGTTTAGTATTTTGTGTTTAGTATTATGTGTTTCGTATTAGCATAATAAAACACATAATAATGTGTTTTATTATGCTAATATGAAAAAAACAGTGCCATGTCTGCATGTTGTTTACTGCTATAATAAACTTATATACTATTGTCACTGCTTTCTTCGGTGTCATTTTTCTAGATATCGGCTAGGCATTAGCTTCTACTCGTTCACTGTGTTTTACTACCAATCAAGAGCTATTACAAAAGTACATTTTGTTCCAATCCATTTTCCAGCCCTTACAAGGAGAGGGTGCATCAATCTTATATTCAGTTTATTATAATAAATTGATAGCTATATTAGAAAGTCACAACTTCTATAGGTATGGAAAAAATAAAATTTTAATTATCAAACTTATAGAGTTATTAATATAATATGAAAAACATTTTCGGCCCTATTAGGTCTTCTTCAGTTCACAAACACCATAAAAACAAGCCAAGAATTCCAGAATATTCAAACATAAATTACAAAACAACAATTTATACATTAAGTTAATACAACCAGTCCTCGTTATATAGTCACCCCGCTTATATGGTCACTTTTGGAAAGTCCCTGCAAACTTAATAGGAATTCCGTGTATTTTGTTATCGCTTATATCAGTGATGGCGAACCACCTACCCAAGAGTAACAAATTACCCACCAATCCATTTTCCAATATTTATTCTAATTTAGCATTTAGTAGAAAAATATAATTTTTTATAAAGTCAACATTTTTTTAGCATTTTTAATAAATTTCCAAAGCAATTGGCATCCTTTGGCAACATTTGGTCATTTGGAAACACTCATTTTGTAACGCTAGTCAAATATTATTCATAAAAATGGAAACCAGGAAAAGGAAAATTAGTTTGGAAAGCAGTGTAAGTGGACAGTTTCGTGAAGAGTGGAGTATCAAATATGGTGTTATTGAACATAATAAAAAGGCTTTATGGTAAAATTATGGTAAGTAGGTAAAATAAATTACCCGTTTATGTTTTATAAAATTTAAAAGTATTAAAAATTATCCGTCACCTCAAAAAGGTTCGCCATCACTGTCCTAGATCAAAGAACTGATTCATAATTACTAAAATACTGCTTTACATTAATTTTCTAAATCCAAGTAAAAAAGCAAGCACTAAACAGCAGATAAAAAACCAAAAACGATTTAATAAAATGCAAATATTTTCGATGCTCCTGGCATCATTGTCAGGCTATACACCAAACATATGTTAAAATTTAAAAACAAAGAATATAAAAGTTCTGCAACTTCATTGAGTTACTAAGGCTACAGTAAATCAAAACGTAACATTAATAATGCAAAAAAAGGTTAAAAAACATAAAAATGGAGCAATTATATAATGAGAAAAAGGGTGTAGAACTTATTTCAATAATAAAAAATAAACATAATGATTTAAAGAAAAAACATTCATCAGTTAATTTCTAATTTTTAAAAAAATTAGAAATTAACTGATGAATATTTTTTCTTTAAATGGTTATGTTTATTTTTCATTATTGAAATAAGTTCTACACCCATTTTTTTCATTGTATAATCACTTTGTTTTTATTATGTTTTTTAACTTTTTTTTTGCATTATTAATGTTGTTACGTTTTGATTTACTGTAGCCATAGTAACTCAACAAAGTTGCAGAACTTTAATATTCTATGTTTTTAAATTTTTTAAATTTTAACATGTTTCGTGTATACGATAATGCCAGGAGCATCAAAAATGTTTGCATCTTATTAAATCGTTTTTTAGTTTTTTACCTGCTGTTTAGTGCTTGCTTTTTTACTTGAATTCAAAGAACTGAATTAGATAAGGAAGAAAACTTACATGTATGCAAAATGCATATTATTCACAACTTAGATACCAATTTATTAATGACATAAGAGGAATATAATAGAATATAGAGATGAATTTACTCATTGTAATTAATAAATTTGGTCTGGAAAAATAATGTACATATGGGATGATATACATTAGGGGATTCTATGTATTAAATACTTCAGTGAAGAGAAAATGCAAAAAAAACATAAATCTATTCATACTGTTAAAATTGGTAATAGAACATCTGAATAACAAAAAGTTTTTTATAAAAGCAATTTCAGAATAAAAAATATGCAGAAAACATTAAGATATAAAGTACTGTATAAATTATAAAGAACCAATTATAATCATTGTTTTAAACATACTATGGTAATGATTGATAACGAAATTTTTTATATAAAAGCAAAAATTACTGAAATCGAGGAACAGGCATAAATTAGTGTAGTAACTCTTACCTATTTCTCAATTTACAAAATTTCATAAAAAATCAATATTTTTCTTTATTGGAACAGGTATTTTCTGATTTATGCAATAGATATGTTTCTGAATAACTTACATAATTACAGATAAGAAGTCAGATTTACATTAAATTATTATATTATAATTAAATAACATTATGCATTATATAGCTTACTACTAAGAAGATCAAACTATCAAAATATGATGCATAAAGTACAGTTTGCATCATATTATGAAAGCTATTATGATTTGATAATTTTACTATTAACAGTCAACTATTGTTAATAATGTCAAATATTGTATTATTATATCATAACTTTGCTAAAATGACTGTTTTTGAATCATTCTATTCTAAAATGGAATAAAAGGATATATGAATTAGATTTATTTATTTGTTTGCCCTTTTATTTGCTGAAATCAAAATAGACATTTGCTTATTCCATTCTTATCGACAGACTGATAAAATTGATAAAGAGAGGGAGGGAGGGAGATTATAGAAATGAAAACAACAAAAAACTTTGCAGTACAAATATTTCATAGGGATGAAGGTGAAAAATTCTTGAAAATTAATGTGTATGCCAAATTATAGTGTTAACATTTCTATAACGAAAAATATTTTTTTGATATCCACTGGATTTTATAGAGTTTACTGTTTAATTTAAAATTTTTAATTTATACCTTTTTACAACCTGCACCTTTCAGAACACTGTGTAATTGATTCAATGTACATTGTAAGGCAGCTGGACTAGCTAAATCTACTTTGTTGACAACTACTACAATAGGAACTTCCAATGCCATTGCCAATCCTAAATGTTCTCTTGTAGTTCCAACTACTCCACAAACAGCACTTACTACTAACATTGCAAAATGAGGAGAATGACCTGAAATATTTTAGACAATTACTAAGATTATTATATTATAACTTAATAAACTTTATTCAATCTATTTTCTAATAATTTTTTAAATGTAGAATAATTTTTAAGAATTTTTTTAATGAATTAAATAATATAGATAATCATTCTAAACAATCTCAAAGTACTGTATATATATACTGTAATATTGTATATAGATATCTAATTGGAAACATAAAAAAAAACTTCACTACTTGAAGTAATTACTCGTTAAGATTCAATTATATTTATATTATTTTAATATAATAAACATTATTAATATTAAAATAAACCTTTGTTTTAACTAAATTTTTTAGAGAATAAAACAAGTGCTATCAATAGATATAAAATGTATATTAAGCACTATTATTGCTACAGTAATAAAGTTTTTGGCATTCTATAGTGCTCTTCAAGTGCAAAAAGGACTGCACAATACCAAAAATATTATCACTTGTACAATAATAATATGCATTGGGTCAATTCTTTATTGGACAGTTTTCTTACTGATTAGACTGGTGGTGGAGGAAGCTGTCTATTTCTTCTCAAGAATGATACTAATATGCTTTTTTTTTCCCCATGATTGGGAAGCGAGTTAATTTTATCCCAATCACTGGAAAAATGAGAAACAACTATCATTCTCAAGAAGAAATAGACAATTTCTTCCACTATCTTTCTAACCGTCAGAAAAATGCCCCAAAAAAAAAAAAAAAAAAAGAAATGTATCCAAATAAGTAGAGATGTGTGAACACAAATTTTCAAGTATGAATCAAACTTTATACTAAACTCAAGTTTTAGAATTGAGTTCAAGTTTTAAATTTAATGATATCCTTAATTACAATAAAAGTTGAATTTATCTAAATGGCTTCTTTATAAGATAATAAAATGTCATCAATATTTGAGTTTCTGTCTATATTTTTGCATAAAATTTTATAAACTTAATTTATTAATAAATTCATACTTTTTCATGCTTTTCATGATTTTAATTTTATCACTAATAGTATTGCATTTTAATAGTAAGTCTTAAACAGATAAATTCAATATTTATTTCCATAAATAGAATAAATTACCTGAAAGATCTTTTTAATTCAATTATTCTTAATTTTTATTAAAAATGAAATTTTCTAACAATAGCAATTTTTAATGTGCTAGATTATATGGATTATACTGCAGTTCAAAATTTTTGAATCAAGCCAAGTTTTATTTTGAAACCTAAGGACAGAATTTGAGTTTCAAACAATTTGCACATCTCTAACAGTAAAGATTTTATATCTGCTGATAACGAATATATTTTATTATTTAATGATATTATAATCAAAGGAATATAGATTTGGAGAGGAATACTATGTTTACAGAAGAATACTGGCATTTATATTTTGTATAATAGTTTATAAATCACTTAATCCAGCTTCTTAAGAAAAACTGATATCCTCAATCCTCATCCTATAAACCTGTACTATATCCTCAATAAACCGGTTTCATTTTATTTAATAGATAAGAAATCAGATTTCAGTTTATTTTATATATATTTTAATTTAAAAAATTATATCATTATTACCAGTTAATCCAAAAACAGTCGTACGAAGATATTTATGATGGCCAGCCAAATCAATAAAAGTTATTAATTTTGACGAGGTTTCGCAAATTTCTTCAGCTGTTCGACAGAGGCTGTAAGTTACTGGTGATCCATGAGAATTAAAACCAAGAATTTCACGACTAATACTGGATGTACGACCACTCTGTATTTCATGAAGATGTCGAAACAAATTTAGTCTTGCACTACCATGACCATTATCAGGCTCTCCTTGTGTAAGAACTCCTAGAAGTGTACTTTTTCCTACATCCATATTACCTAGAACTGCAACACGTAATTCTATAGTCTGTTGATCATCCGGTACTTTTCGTACTAATACCTTGAAAACAAATTTTAAAAGACTGTTACAATTTTAATTAAAAATTATTATATTTTTTATTATGTTAAGTTTATATATAATTTGCTAAATAAATATATTGTAAGGATAACACAATGGATGAGCTCAAAACATTATTATACTATTTTATCTGTCAAGGACATTTATTTAGATTATTGATATTATCAGAAAATGACTGATTTCTGATATCAATATACGAATAAGTGATTATATACATATTAGAAACTATTTTGTTTATTGAAAAAAAGAAAATGTAAATGATGTCAGCATTGTTTTGACATTATGAATAGAGAATATGATTACAATAGTTTGAATTGTAATTCATGGTTCTTTTGTCTTATCTTATGTTTGTGAAGTGTGTTTGTCAGGCTGTACAAAATTATCATAACTAACTAAATAGAGCATAGATATAACCTATTTAACACACTCACTTAACATATTTTTGCTATAACATACAATCATTTTTACTATCCATCTCCACTATAACATACTGATGTCCTGCATAACATTCCAATATTAACCATCCCAAAACTGATACAATGCAATGCAATCTGCAATCAGAAATTGCCAGCATCATATAGCATAGTATATACCATATCATAATTTCAGTTTTTTAATATGTGAAACAAAATATAAATAATTACCATATTTTCTCGAGTCTAAGATGTAATTTTTTAATTTTTTAAAATTGAAATGTGTCTTAAAATTGATGACAAACACTTTTTGTAATCTAATTTGAAGGAACAAATTATTACTATGTCAGTTGGAAAAAAAGGTTTTTTCCAGCATCAATCATTATTCAAAGCATTTAAATAACAAGATGAAAAATAAAGTGTGAAAGAAATTTTGCAGCAATTTAAAATGAAAAAAGAATTGCATCCAATACATAATTATCATCGGAAGCATCCAATACATAATTATCATCGGAAGCATTATCATCAATACATAATTATCATCGGAAGCATAAATTTTTACTATTCCAGATAATCATTCTTGATATTTGCTTACTGATCAGAGCCATCAGAGATTGCACCAATTTGATTGGAAGTATCAGAAATTGTAAAGTCTATATCATGCAGTGATATTTAACACTGCAGTCTGTCAACTTTTTCTTAAATAATAGCCCATAATATCTGCACAAAACATACAAAAAAATAGCATTTTTATGTTAAATAAATCTAAAATTGCAATGCACTATCTATAAATTACTTTAACATTTAATAAACAATGGAAATTTTATACTGCATACTATTTTTACAAAGTGCATGTTTATTATTCAGGAAACTATAATCATATTAATTTATTTAGACAAATAAAATCATTTTTATAAATGTCAGTCACAATTTAAAATTACATTTAATAATACAAGAAAACTCAAATAGTAGAGTGAAAAAATGCATAATAAGTCTATTATACACTTAATATGTTAGATCATAAAAAAAGATGGCAGCGGTCTTCAGATACAGAATAATAACTTTTATTTCAGTTGAAATATAGTTTCTTATTTTTTGTGATATTGATTTTTAAATAAATTTGTCCTATAATTTGGCCTTTTACAGAATTTTTTTCTAGATTTACAATAAAATTTGAATTATTTATCTGTGTCCATAATTCTGTCAATCAAAATTCAAAAAAATTACATAAGTAAATCAATGGAATTTTTAATCAAAGAAATATAGCATTGTAATTCTTAATTATATTCTAAATAGAATACAAAATAATTAATAATCATTACTGTAGTGTAAAATCTTGAACAATAAAATACCTTAATTACATAAATGATGTAGTTATTTGTTTAGATAGTTCATAAAATTTAAAATAATATAAAATTATTGTTCATCAAAATTTTACACCATGATAATGATAATTATTATTTTGTATTCTATTTTGATTATAATTACAATTCCAGTGTTGTATTTCTTCAATTCTAACGTGCATATCAATTTATTGATTTACTTTCCCTTTTTTCACTAGTTTTGATTAATTGAAATACAGATAAAGAAAATTATTCAAATTTTATTGTAAATCTATAATAAAAATACTGTAAAAATCAAAATAAAGACAAAGTTTATTTAAAACATTAACAACATAAAAAATAAGCATTTTATATTTCAACTTCCAGTCTTCTCTTCACAACAGATGATTATTAATAAAAAATAAATAAAAATGTAATAAAAATTTTAATTGTGACAAATAACATCTTAACAAATAATGAAATTAAGTTTATTTGTACAGTGATCTGCCAGAAATATACTTTTTTTGAGGTAAAATTATGTAATGAACAAAGATGGCTGTTCCCAATGCATATTTGCAATTGTTAAGCTAAACATAAAATATTAATGTTAAAAATTAAATAATAATTAAAATAGAAATAAATAATGTAATGATTTGTAAAGAAGTTGGGAATATTTACTTTTTCAGAAATTAGGCTTAGATATCCATCACGAATCTTTAGTATGGAACTAGCTAAGCTTTTTATAATGTAATTCCTATATTCAGTTAATGTATTTTCATTTATAAATCAGTTTATTGTGTCTAAAGCACAATAAAATTATATATAATTTATAAAAATATTTTTAAATCTTCCAAGAATCTTTTTATCTTTTTAGATTCAAAATAAACATAAATATGCACATAAACATAAAATGTATTTTACCTTTACACTTACATAGAAAAGAAAACTTATTTTGAAAGACCTGTGTAAATGTACAGGAAATTTTCTTCATACTGCTGAAGATGAACTTATTAGGTCAAAAGTGTTATAGTTTGTGAATCATTATTTAATAAATGTATGTTCTAACTTAATTATGCTTGTTTGCCTATTTTAATACTTTAAAATACAATACAAATAGTCCTCAATACACACAGATCCATATTTATGTAGCAATTCTCTGACTTATAGGAAAAATCTACTGATCAAAGGAGTAGCAATTGATATTACATTAGGTTTTAGTTAAGTCACCATAATTGCATATAGGATATACTCGGTGTAGGGAGCTTGTGCGAGCCCTTTGTTAAATTTTTCTTTAATTTGCGAGCCTCTTATTCTTTTTTGTTCGCTTATTTATTTTTTCCAAGAAAAACACATCTTGTGTGTCATAATCATACTTTGACTTACATTAGTCTTTCTCTTCCTTGTATTTGCATATTTGAATGTACATTTCGAATAGTGGTGATCTGGCAATAATTCCTTCCAAAGCAAGGTAGGCAGGTAGGGACTTAGTGTGAAAAATTTTTGAAATATGGGAAGGGTGAGAATTAAGTGCATGTGGTTTCATTTAAATTCGGTCAAATACAACACAGATAACCTAAAATTTAAACAGATGCTGGAAAATGCCATCTGTTTTCAAAAAATTTATTGTCGGGTATCAAATTGTTTAACATCAAGATGTTGGGATGAAGTCTCATTTTTTAGTTTTCCATTAAAAGATGTCAATAAGTAAGTTATTTTTACTTTTTTAAATTAAAAAAATTTTTTTTAAATGTTTCCTTGTGCATGCACAGTCATTTATATTTTCTGTTATTGTAAAAAGTAAAAGTAAAACATTTAATTAGAATTTGATATTTTGTTTTATAAGATAAAGTGCAAGCCCTTTTGTTAAAATTTTCATAACTCACCCACTAGATATACTATATCTAATGGTTGCTATTTTTAAAGTACATCATAGACTGGTCAATATCCATGATAGAGTTCATTAGGCTAGACAGCATTCTTCCTGAAAAACTAGAAGTGTGAGACTTGGAACTGAATCTGTTTCTCCAAGGTCGCAAGTGACTGCTTTACCACGTAGCCATTAACTATTTTTATTGTTACATCTTTATGATACACTAGTATTTGTATAAAGGAAGGTATTGACTTATATAAAGTTTTATGGAATGATCAGGAAGTGTCTATATTAGGTAATTATTTATATTTTGATATTGCAAAGATATTCATAATTTCTTAATAAAGACATATCTTTATCACATAATTCACTTGCCACATGAAGTTATGAGGCTAAATTACATAATTACCACAAAAGAATATGGCTATAATTCAGATATTCATAGACCATATTTTTTGTAAACTGTCTAATTATATCAATCAAATAAAACACTACATCTCACAATTAATATGCTGTATACTGATGACAGTACTAATAATTGATCCATTGACAGTGCAATGGAATCAATCAATAGAACAGATCAGCTGATAGTGTATAACATATGCATACACTTCCTAGTACTTCTAGGAATTTCTAGCACAAAATTTTTACCTATTTATTATTCTGAACATTTTATAGAAGAATTATATATTAGATATGATTAAAATACTATTTATTATTCTAGTTATTCAATATCTTGGCTATTTACATAATATAAGAAATACCTCAGCAGCTTTCCGGGATTCTTCATTTAGGTTTACTGATACTGTTCTTTCTCTTAACACAGTAAGAGTTGCTCCAAGTTTTTCAGCCATAAGATACAGTGTATGTAAAGAAGCAGTCATCTCTTTTGAAGTTAAGCCAACTAACATTCCTCCATCTTCCACACCAATTTCATAAATAGCTTCTCCTTGACCTAAACCATATGATTAAAAACAATGCATCATTTATTATTTTAATTTTTTTCACAAAAACTTTAGTACTATTCAATAAACACAAAATGATATTAAAAGTAAGTTAAATCTCAATCATCTTGACTTACATGATTCCAATTTATTTGAATCAAAGATACACAGATGTGTAAGTCTTTTTTTGTTAAATTTCCATAAAATGCTGATGAAAAACCTTCATTAAAACAAATTATATAAAGAACAAGCACTGTTAACAGGAAACAGTTTTCAGTCTCTCATATAAACCCTTATCAATACAAGAATAATTGAATAGACACTATAGACCAAAATGTTTTGAAATAAAAATCTTTTACATGAATAAAAACTTGTTTCCTGCTAATAGTGCTTATTCTTTGTATGATTTTATTAAGAAAGTAGATAGATTTCTGACTATATATGTAATTAAACAATTTATATTTTTGCAAAAGTATCACTGAAAGTTGCAAAAGTAAAGTACCTTTGCAAAATTTATGGCCATAAATTTTCTTACCTATAGTTAAAGTAGATAGGCTCATAAATTTTATTTGACTATTCCATTTGCTAATGTGCCATTCAAATTTAAGCATCGTTGAACTTAAGCAGTTTTTGATTTACACAGAATTTTTTTGGAAGAATTAACTATGTAAGTTGGGGAATTGTGTGTTAGGTGATATAATCAGTCACTCTTCAAATTTTATATTTATATTTTGTAGAGGGCCCTTCAAATTTATCATATTTTTGCATTTTGACAGGATATCATACATTTTTTATCACATGATGAAAATCAGACAGGGGTCCCTTCAAACCATATTTTTTCATTGTGATAGGGCACCATACAATTTCTATCACATACGACTGAAATAGAATGGGGTATTGTATTATATTGTTAGTTTTATATTACTAAATTACTTAATTACCATAAAAAAATGTGACTATAATTCAGATATTCATAGATCATATATGTTTTAAACTGTTCAGTTATATTAATCAAGTAAAGAACTACAATCAATCAATTAATATGCTGTCTACTGATGACACTACAAACAATTTATCCACTGACAGTGCAAAGATTTTATTATATGCAATAGACTTGGTGAAATAAAATTTTTGAACCTACTTTAACCTTAGATAAGAAAATTTATGGCCATAAGAGATATTTTTGCAAAAATATAAATTGTTTAATGGTCACATAGTTATTGCTTTTGAAATTAATGGTAGATGTCAAGTACAGTACTATGCTGTGAATTATAGATTGTTCAGAAAGTAATTTCGTTTTTTCCCCATGAGTGGCACTAGCTGTATTTTTAAACTGCCAATTTCATTTTAAGTCATATTGTCATTATACATTTTGATAGCTGACATTTCAAAGTTTATTTATAAGAAAAACTTTTTTGATTCTGTGCAATTGTTTTTTTTTTGGTGTTGTATCAAAAAATGGGAAAACAAAAAGGAGCATTTTCAGCATATTTTGCTTTTTTATTACCAAAAAGTAGGAATGTTGTTCAAGGAAGAAAAAAATTATGTGAAGTG
>WUQG02020173.1:0-11461 GCA_011317285.2 Androctonus mauritanicus | reverse complement strand
ATTAATAGTTCTCGAATAATTCTTCTCTTATCGCATATAAAATCAAACTTTTCATTCCTAAATTGATTCCTATATATCGTGAAAAATCAAGTTATTTTTCATTTCTCGTTGATTTTACTCAATTTAACATACTACCAACAACAAACAAAATGCCTTCCTTCTATTATCGAAAATTGCCTGAAATCAAGACAGAATAATAAATAGAGCGATATCACGGAGATACATAATAGATAGAACCAGGAAGCATAACCTAAGTCGAAAATTACGAATGTCCGGGTAACTACAGATTCCCATATCTAATTTCAGGTCCATTTGTATTAGGCTCTTAACTGCCTCTTTATTATCAAGAAAACAATAAATTATATAAGTTTATAATATGTAGTTGTAATTAAAGATTCTTAATCAACAAATGAATTGTGCACATACATATATATTCACTATGCAATTGTAAAAAAAACCAATAGGAGAAAGGGCAGAATGAGAAGTTACGTATCTCCGAATGTATGTAAGTCGGAGTATTACTGTACATTACTAGCATCTACTAGTAATATAACTAGTGGTTATATATACCTATAAAATATTGAAACAACACACATTACGGATCAGCTATAAATTAATAACGATAGAATCACAAAATTGTTCAAAATATCGAGATAATCATGCCAAATTCACTCCAATTTTCTAAAAAGAAAGACACTGTACTGACAAAAAAGAAATAACGATTGAATAAATACGTAATTTGAGAAATATGATATACAATACTTGTATTTACACATATTATCGAACATAAACGATCCCAGTGAAAGAACATGTATCTACAGTACAAGAGTACAACAATACAGTACAGTATCAACGGTACAGTACAGTATCTATAGTACAATCTGTAAACAGTAATGAGAATTTTTTTCATTTTCGACAAACGAAAAATAAATTCTTTCGTTCTTGACAGCGACAGGAATAAAAAGTTTTTAGATTCGTTATTTCCTTTGCAAGATTACAGAATTTTGTTAGAAAGTTAATCCGCATCCCTTTATACACAGAAAACATTATAAACAATAAGCAGTTCTGGAAATAATAATTGTTCACTGTTTTGGAACGTTTTAATTCCATATATAACAATCTTTACATTTACATACCATAACTATAGATGTTTATTAAAGAGAAAAACTTCAGAAGTTTGAACTTCCTCCATTTTTAAACGAGATTAAGTTGCGAAGTTAATTATTATAATTTCAAAGTCTTCTTTAATGGTTAATCATGGTGTTGAATTTCCTAACAATTAAACAGTTCATAAGGTATTAGGGAGAAATCTCTAAAATCTGAATGTCCGCCATTTTCCAATGGTTGATGATAAAGGGTTAATTGACGATATCATTCAGGTCATTTTCAATGACTTAAGTTTCTCGCTAAAGTTCATAAAAATCTAATAAATAGTTTAAGATATATTAAAAAAAAAAAGAATCTAAAAAGTATGATATCATTTTTAAAAGGTTAAAGCTAGAGGTGTATGTTAAGCTCGATGTTAAATCAACTATTGAATTTTTTTGAAAATTAAGTACAGGTACTCCTCATTTAACGACCGAGTTCCGTTCTCGCGAATTGGTCGGTAAGCGAGTAACTTGTTCATATATATATTTAGAACAAGTTACTCGCTTAAGTTCTCATGGTTATAAAGACGTTTAGGTAGGATTTCATAGACTGCAAAGCCCGGAAAAAATGGCATCAATCGATAAGAGGGTCAAGGTATGCAAAATATCCCTAATAAACTATGGGTCGAAGGTCAAAAATTAACGATATATAGAGGCTGAAAGTTTCACAGTGCATATGGTTTGATATTGTACTTCGCTTCGCTACAATGTGGAGCGCGACGCATCTCTACACGTGTATATCTCGTTAACCTTCGATCTTTGACCCCTAGTTCATTAGGGATATTTTGCGTGTCTCGACCCCCCTATTGATCGATACCATTTTTTCCGGGCTTTGCAACGCATGCAATCTTACAGACATTCACATCTTAATTATGGACAAAGTATTTTTCATCATCAGATTTTTGGAACTATGAGTCCGTCACATGCAATAGAAGTCGTAAACGACTCATATGGGAGAAAATCAAATTTTCAGTTAAAAAAAAATTTGTAAGCTAGGACATAAGTTCGAGCAATCGTTAAACAGATAGGTCATTAAGTGAGGAATATCTATATTGATAATTAAAAAAACCATTAATAGAAAATAACGATAGCATAGTCTTATATAAACTTTACTTTCCTTCTTTCTGAAAAAAGCCAAAAAAAAACTTATTAAACTTAAATGATTTAATAAGATAATTTTACTGACTGACTAAATTAGGTATTTGAATTAAAAGGTAAGATTGCATACATTGCAAAGCCCAGAAAAAAATGGTATCGATCGATAGGAGGGTCGAGACACACAATATATTTCTAATGAACTAAGGGTCAAAGATCAAAGGTTAACGAGATATACACGCATCTAGGTAGAACAGGTAGCCTAGCACGCGAACCGGACGCGTCGCGCACTGTAGCGAAGGGAAGCACAGTATCAAACCATATGCATTGTTAAACTTTCAGCCTGTGTCGTTAATCTTTGACCTTTGACACCTAGTTCATTAGAGATATTTTGCATACCTCGACTCTCCCTATCGATTGATACCATTTTTTTTCCGGGCTTTGCAGTCTATGCAATCCTACCGAATAAAAATAAACCTAAATAAATTTGAATAAAGTAAATCAGCTAATTCGAGATATTTAAATCTTATTACAACATTTTAACAATAAATAACGAGTAAGTAATGACTTACTGTTAATTTCCAAACCACCACCACCTAAACTCCGAAATTAGTTCATTCTAGAATTAATTTCGGAATAGGTCAGTTTTTTAATTACTAAAAATACAGATTAAAATATACGTCATCAAAATCTATTAAACAGTTTTATAGTTGCTAGAAAGGAAATTATAATGGCCAACATTCATTTTTAGAAAAAAAATCTACAGGATTAATCAACTTTTCTTCAAATTCGTTTTTTTTAAATAGCGTGACAACAGGCAGAACAGTAAATTACTGCTGGTGGAAGACGTATCGCGTCGCATCCGGCAGTGCGGCGTCATATAGTCTATACAGCGCACTTTTTTTTTTTTTTTTAATGAATATCCATCTACTGTCAAGAATCTTTAAATTAAAGATTCATGTTAATCGATTTCTATATCATGTTCTGGAGAAGCATGTATATGTTTATTAAAAAAGCCTGCTATATAGATTACGCCGCGCTGCCGGATGCGATCTATATAACAGGCTTTTTTTTTAACTAATATACACATGCTTCTCCAGAATATGACATATAAATCGATTAACACGAATCTTTGGTTTAAAGACTGCCATTTAGCCGTGACAACATTCTAAATTTTACTGTAGTTCGAAAGTTATCAGAAACTTTTGAAGTTTGAATATGCGCCATTTTAAATGATCGAAGTTGAAGGATTAAATAAATTATACGACGACTAGATTAACATAAACAACAGATATCATTACTAAACTATACGAATATCTGCTATTTAGTTCATAAATTATTAGTGAGGAATACGTATATAGCGTGACAATCTGATAAGCCACATTTTCTTTCGAAAAGTAGACTAAAATTTCTTTGCATCAAACCTACTAGTATTCTCATTATACATGTTAAGGCATTATAAAAATTGATAAAAACTAATCTATAATAAGTTTTGTACAGATTACCATTCCCATTCGTAACTTCGAAATTCCATAAAATGAACATCGGTGTAACGAAAGGTTAATCTTATTAAGTGCACACACGTTTGCGTGATGTGTGACTGGTGTAAACATTTTTAAACACGCTAACATTGCAACTTCTTTTTTAGGTAATTTTGTGATGAATTTTTAAATTATTGAAAAATTTAATTAAAAATTCAGTATTAAGATTTATTCTTCTGATAATGTGCCTGATGAAATCAAAATTATTTTTGCTTCATAGTTCGATTAAGAAATGTACGGTATACCTATTAATTTGGAGAAAAACTAAAAATATATACTGTATATCATTAACGAGAGAAACCCATATAATTTTATTACTTTTTTTATTAATTCATTAAATAATATCATTAAAAAAGTAATGACTTTAGAAAATACGAACATCTTAATATTTACAGTAGTCTCGATGTATTCAGAGAGAAAAACTGCAATCTTATTAAGATTTCCAAAATGAAGAACGGCAATCCGTTTTGGGATTCCAAAATTCTTCGAGTCTCTTATAAACTTTAGGCCTTTTACTTGGATCATTCAGAGCTTCGCAAATTCTGCAAATATGCAGAGAAGGAGATCCAAAATAACCGTGTTCGTTACTCACACGATATTCTTTCTTCCATTCGAAAAATCGATTGTAGGCAGTCTCGTTGGAAGCCAGTTCTAACAATTTTTTTGCAAGTTCAGCTGGAGAAGCGAAATCGTCGACATGCAGAAAAGAATTGGGTGGGCATAGTTTGACGTAATCTTCCTTGGGAGCACCCATGACCACGGGTACAGATTCCTTTTGATAAGCATTCCACCAAAGTTTTTCTGTGATGTATTCCCTACAGTTTGAGTTTTCGAAAGCCAAATAAAATTTATATCCCTTCAACGGTTTACAGTCTTTAGTGAAATGTCCTGGGCATTTTAAATTTCCACATCCTCCGTACACATCTACAACAAGATGGTTTTTTAATTGGTTTACATAACGCCATCTACGGTTTTGACCTCCACAATTACTTCCCAAAATAGCCACCATACGATTATTTTTCTCGAAAAAATTGGGCAGCGATGGCATATTTTGTCGTTCTGTATCTGTTAACCTTACCGTCCTTCCGTAAGGTGTGGGAACATCCGAATCCTGGCGATAAGTCATGCTCCAATTAAAATAGCCGTTATAATCCTTCATCGTGTATTTTCGAGAAACATAAAACGTGTTTAAAGGCGATTCGTCAGTGAAAAAAATCCATAGTTGATTAGTCATCCGTTCTTTGGGTAAAGTATGAGGTCCGATGGTCTGGTGCAAGTGAAACATAACGGCATCGCTCTTGTTCAGATACTGATCGCTAATCTCCACTCGGCAGTTACGCACCGAGCAATGCAGGAAAGGATCGTGATTTGTTTTCCCATAAGAATACACAAACCTTCTAAATCATTCTTTGCCCGTGCTTCCAGATTAAAATAGTATAATTTTTCGGATGCTCTTCTTCATGAAGAGGAACATCCGTTTTTTCAAAACCATATAAAAACAAGTACAGAACGAGAAAAGTAGTGACGACAATAACGAAATACTTGTTATAGTATCGGATCCTGAAGAAGGCACTTCTCATTTTCTAACCATCCTTTATCTGGAAAAAAATAAAAAACAAAAAAATATTTAGATTAGTTTACAACACAGTCGACACAATAGAAAATGAAAAAGGAGTAACAGGAAATAAATTAAAATTTGCATTATTTCGTTTACGATATTTTTAGAACGTTACGTAAATTTATCATTCTATACAATACGCGCGTTACAATGGGAGGTAGTAAACGACAGGGAACAACGGATCTAAAGCAATACATTTGAAAAATACGAGTTTTTCTAGCAGTATTCAAATAAAAGACCTCATACACGTTGACCTCGTCCGGTATTGATCTGGCTTAGATCGGTAACGTCAACCTCATTATGCAATATAATAGTGAAAAAATGAAACAAAAACGGTTAAATTTGATTATATGGACCTCAAATTTATTATGTAAACATAACCATTTTTTTTTTACATTAATTACTACAAGCAATTTTTAGATAAAAATGACCGGAAACGGATTACAAAAGCCGATGACAACAAACCGATTACATATGGCAACCACGACTGTTACCAGGAGTTATCGTTTACGTTTACGATTAGTATAAGTTATTTTTTTAATCTCAAATCTAACGATTTCTTACCTTTTTTTATTCAAACATCAACACGTTCAGACGTCGTATTGCCAGTATGAGTGGAAATAACCGGAAGGTCCAATAGCCGGCGCCAACCGCTGTTATACCGCGCATCTCGAGTGCGCACACGACGCTCCATATACAAATTAATCCTCGTGACGGTCGACTATTCAATTAATGGTTACATAAATTAAAGTACATTCGAGCGTGCTGTTTGAGTAATTTATTAGAAAACGCTTTAAAAATTCATCTCTGTTTCATTAACGATTTTTAAGACTAATTTCGAATTTATTAGTTTTGTTAAACAAAAAAAAAAAAAAACTTTTAATTTTTGCGTTTTATATAGGAATCGTTTACGAGAATAAACAAAATAGGATTTCTGTAGTCGTAACAAAATGGTGCTTATGTCGTCTGCAAAATCGCTTGACCTTAATCTTTTCTTATTCCAAGAACACCATCGTTTTTTTTACACGGATTGCCATTCCAGGGTCGAATAGTCACGAATTATTGACATTAAATTTAACGTCATTTCCATTTTAGACCTCCTTTTTCTATTATATTTACGATATAGGTTTAGCATGACGCCATACTGAAACGCTAGAAGGGATAAAACTGGAAAGAAGCCAAATTCAACTACTACTCTATGCAACGTTTAACATTAGTATTCTTCAGGTTAAATGCTTTATATTTTTTTTTTTCTGTTTTATAATGTAAACCATTTTGATTTTTTTTTTTATTTTCCCATTTAAGTCGCGCTTGCCTATTTTGGTTTCGCTTTATATAACTCGTGAGATTTTAAAACAAAATTTAGGTTACTTCGATGATGATAACATAAAAGAAAAAAAAATCACATCAGAGGACAATGACGTTTAGTAGCAAAAAGTTAGTCATTCTTTTATACTCTTTGTATAATATAATTTACTCAATTATATATAGGTATTGTTTATTTTCAGCTATAAAAATTTTAAATTTTTATTTTGCTAAAAATGAACGAGAAATAAATAAATAAATAATAATAATAATTAACGAATTTTAAATTATTTTTGCATAAAAAAAAAATTAAAAATTATATATCCTGCATATAAAATTCTAAAGATTAATTTAAAATAATAAAAGTACAATGATCTAATATTATGCTTGAATTTAAATGATGTAAAAAAAAACATTTTCCTCAAAAAAAAGTTTAAATTTTTTTTAGAAAATTTTTACTTTGACGTCTCCACATCATTTTAATAATGATCTTGATTTTTTACTGGGTGTTTAAACTAAAAATTTTAAAAATTCATATTTAAAGTTTTTTATTTTATTTTAGTTTCAAAAATTAATTTCATATTTTAAATTAATACACTGTAAAGCAAAAATTTTTCAATGTAGAAAATGCAGAATTTCTTTATTTTTCAATCATTTTGAATTTATATATTATAAAATCGACAATAATAATTTTGAAAATCAATGCTTCATACGTTCAATTGATTACTGATAAGAAAATAATATAAACTATGTAAAAACATTATAAACATTTTAAAAATATAATTGACTATATGTGTGTCACTGATATCTCTGATGTGTTGGACTAAATACGGTATAACACTGAAGATGCAATCATTATAGATCATTATGTCAACCACATAATGATCTATAATATAACTGATAATAATGCAATCTTAGAAAATAATCTATAAATCTAACAAATAGTAATACAATCTTGGAAAATGATCTCAATATAAGATGATAGTGTTTGAAATGTATTTGTAATATTCTATAAAAATTACTTTTTTTATTTATGAAAACTTAAAAAGTACTTGCTTATTTAGTAATTCTTGGTATGCAATTTTCCCTGTTTATGAAGATAGAAATATGGAACAACTTTAGATTTCATTTTTAAAAAAAAATCAACATAATGTATATAAGTTTTTATCTTGTCTATCCTTCCATGAGATATCTAGAGAACTAATCATTACAGAGAAATCAAAAATTTTGGAAGATTGTTCCTGAAATTTGGGGATCTTTGAGAATATATCTTATACAACAATTATTAAGCATATACAAGGTATATGCCTAATAATTTTGAAGGTGTTAAGTGGTGCATAACAAATGTTAAGTGCTGGAAGGTGCATAACAAATAGGTGGTTATTTGAAATACCATCCAAAATATTAAAATGTCAATACTTTATAGTATATTTGAAACTAACTATTGTATGTGAATGGCATTACAGTCATTTGAAAAGATTTTAGATAATTTTTTACTACAATGATTCCATATACTTACATTTCATGTCTGCAAATTATCAGGCTATTTGCAACATATCAAGAATACAACATTGCATTCAAATTTTAGATAATCATTCATTTTTGTCCAAAACATTCATATGGTGCTATTAATAGAGATTCAAAATTTTACTATTAGTCATATATAGTAATTTTACTATATAAAAATGATTATTTCAAAATCATTTGAAAGGTTGTTCTTTATTTTGTAAAAAAAAAAAAAAAAGAATTGCTATAATATTTTCCATCAAATAAACTGTCATTTTTAAGACTAAATTCCATAATTATACAATAAGAATAATTGAATTATAAATACACAGCATTATTTAGGCAAACAAATTTTAAAGACTAATTCTGAGATATTTTTGACTACCTATACAGCTCTCTTCAACAGTACAAACCAATACAGTGATCCATGTTTAACATCAGGGTTAGGTTCCTGAAAATCACAATAGTGATTAGAAACATTATTAGTTCAAACTAGAAAAACTCATAAGCCTAATGTTATAAGTCAAGGTTATGTTTCTAGATTGCTTACTTTCTGGTACTAGAATTGATTCTATTCAATAACTTCATCTATTCATTACTATATTGATGAATAATTTAATTGAATGAATGAAAAGCATGATTTAAGTGTAAATTTTTATTGGAAAATGTTACATAGTAGTTATATGTTAGAATTTATGTAAAGAAAATTATTTTCTAATAAAAGGCATTTTAGAATTCATAGATATGCCCATGATTACATTTTCTTAACATCAAGTCTAGTATCATTCTCTAATGACAGTTCCATTCCTATCACATATATTTCCAAGGCCAACTGGATTGTAGAGGAAGGAGATAAACCAGGCTCAAATCTCAAGTAATCTTTTTCAATAATCTCAAATTTTTTCAGCTATCCATGTAGCCTGCCTTAGGCAGGCTACATGGTTAACCGAAAACATTTTTGAATAAACAGTTTATTTTACTTATTTGGCTTACTGTTTACTTTTATTTAATATTTAAAGTAAAATATATTTTAATATCAAATAACTTTTCCAAGATGGGACTTAATCCCAGATATTTTGGCTAAAAAGTTACCGGTAAAATATTTCCACTTGGTGAATCTGATCAACTGATCTACTGAAATATAATCTTATACTAGGTTCTTAGACAATATTTTGTAGCTTACATGAATTAGTGCTCATATAAAATGTAGTTATCTAGTTCTCTACAATACACTATAAATTTCCAGCACATTTTCTGTCTCTTATGCAAGAAACCTAAGTAAATAGGACTTCATTCCATTCTTCTGCTTTAAAAAGTTTAATTATTAATTTAGTTTTTGCTTGCGACATAATAGCAAAATGACATTAAGTGAAGTGATGTTAAATGAAGACCTAATGTATAGTTAATACTATATTGGTTTTAGCTGCTGAAGAGCCTGTATAACCTAGCCTCATAGCTGAAAATATTTCAGGATTAAAAAATCTTTAAAGTTTATCTGCCTAAATAGTGCTAAGTATTTATTATTTGGTTTTTGATTTTTCTAAAGCAGTAATCTGGATGTTTATTTTTAGAATAACTGAAGTTTAAAAACAGACATTTTTGACATTTGCATTATAAGATATATTTATCATATTTTTGAATGATGAAGTATGCTTTTCATTCTACAGCTTTTAGTATGGTTAATGTAGTAAGTCAATTTTAAAGTAGTTTTGATTATGTTAAGTGAAAAAAACAGAGAGTAACTGGCAAAGCCAATATATATTAGGATGTGGATGGTAAATGTGGGAAAATAGACCAAGAAAGAATAAAGAGAACAAATCTATAAATATTTGAGTATATATAGGTTTGAGAATACTATACAAATAAAAGGATAAGTATGGAGGAAGCTGGTATATTGTATAGGAATATAGCATTATCTGATCAATATTATGAAAGGGTGTTTCCCCATTTTTTGTTTTGTATTATTCATGAAGATGTGGGTATGATGCTGATAGTTGTAAAATGAAGGATCATATAAAATTGTTATATTAAAAAAAAAAATTAAATAATTTCCATAAGGATAATTACAATAGACTCAAGTATTTATGAACTATTTAGTTGATCCTAAAAAGTCCCTAATGTTAATTAATGCCAATCTGATATATGAACTTTTTTGGGGATCTGTACAAGTTCGTAAAATTGAGAGTCCACTGTATTACTTTATATTTTAAATTTGACAAAAATTAATATCAAAAAATATCTTAAAAATTATATACTTCTAAATCTATCAAAGCTATACACTGCCGCTTAGTTAAAATATGAAATTATCAGCACTATGGCAAGAATCAGGTTACAACCATTGTAATAAAGCATAAAAAACAAAGTTAAGGAGTGCTTTTGATTTTAATAAAAATCGTCAGCTTTAACGTACAAAATCATTCCAAGAATGATTTTGTACGTTAAAGCTGACGATGATTTTTATTAAAATCGAAAATGCTCCTTAACTTTACGTTTTTTATGCTTTATTATGATGGTTGTAACCTAATTCCTGCCATAGTGCTGATAATTTCATATATACTTCTAAATTTTTTATAGAAAAATTTTATGTTTATTAAATTATTGATCAATTTAATTTAAAATAAAATAAAATCTTAAATCTTTCAAATGAAAATAAATCAAATGAACACCAATTAGAATAAAAATCTTAAAAAAAAAAATTAACTAATTTTTTAATTACCGTAATTAATGCAATATGGCAAATTTTTTAATTACCATAATTAATGTAAGAAAACAGGAGAATCCATAATCAAAGATTAATCAGAAAGCCTAAATGACTTAGCAATATCTTTTAATGACCCCTAATGAAAAAAATAAAACAGATTAAAAAATAAAAATAGATCATTTAGAATTTCTGATAATCAGAGTTTAAATTAATCCCTAGTTAATTAATTAACTATATATGATAAAAAAAATTACAATTCTTAATCTTTAGTTTTGATTATATTTGTAATTGCAATTCTTGTGGCCAAATTAAGAAGATTCTGAATATTTTCTGAAGAGAATCAGATGATTTAGATATAATAAAATAACAATGTATACACTATAAGTATTTATTGCTGTGTAGTCATTCTTAAATTTGCATGAATTTGACTTTTTTAATGATTTTAAAAATTTTGATTTCCTAAAACATTTTTTAACCGAAGAGCTGCCAAAGCCGATTTAATCGGCTCGCAAACCTGCGCAATAGTAATTAATTAGATTAATTAGAT
>WUQG02020162.1:0-11461 GCA_011317285.2 Androctonus mauritanicus | reverse complement strand
ATAGCACATTTTGTTCTAATAAGGGCCCCGAAGAATTCTAGTGCCTAGGGCCTCATATGTAATTAATCCGGCACTGATCACAACACAAGTACAAGCGCTATAGGATATTGGCTCAGCACGATCAGTGTATGCAGAAAGCATTAAGAAAAACAAATTACAATGATTTCAAATTGCTGCTTCATTATTTTGTATCATAGAGACGCTATTTTAGCCACTTCCTCATTATGTGAAAAATGAATATTTCGTTTAAAAATGTGGTTATTTTTACCGCTTACTTACCTTTTTGGTTTGTTCTTTCATAGCAGTTCAATCATGTTTAAAAAGTGAGTTGACAATAGTAACAGAATGTGATGCCTGAAGGAGAAAGAAATTCCAACGGAGAATACAGTACATACAAAACTTTTCTCAGATGTTTTCATTTTCTCAGTTCGTGTCTTCCGGCGGGATAGATAATTATAGAAATTATCTCAACGCTCTACATTGAAAAAAACGTTAAATTTTTGTTTTGTTTTTTTTTTTGAGTTTTCAATTTACGAGACAATTTCCACGAACCACTAACTGCAAAATTAAGGAAATGGAAAGTATTTATTGGATAAAATTGTGTATAGTAATTATTTTAAAAAATAGAATCAGCCAAATAGCGCGAGTAAATCTATAGCTTTAGAATTGGAGGACCGAATTCAATTCCGGATTACATATCTCCAGTTTATCAAGAGGAGTCCGGGCTATCGATTGAACCATATCATTCAATCTACCGGTTGATTCACCTTGGATGCTGACCAAATCGTGATGGGGCCGCGAAGTGTATCCCATATGTGATATATAATTCAAAGTAATCTATCCAAATATTAGAAAATTTAACAGTACTACTAGTATATCAGTTCAAATATTGAAAATACATAATATTCCATATGAAACATTGATTGAATACTATTTTGCATTAATTTAATTTCTGAAATTATATAAAATTTCTCTAACTGTACAAATTTACTGCATGACGGCATAATTATCTTCAATCGGAAAATATCGATAATAAACTTAATCAATTTAATCATTCAAATAAATGAATTTTTTTCGAATCTATTAATTTATATAATAATTAATGTCATAATTAATATATTTAATTTTTTCCCCATTCTAACCGTTAGAAAATTTGATATAATTTTTTGAATATGTTATCAGAATTATTTACATTATACAATTTACAACAAAAAATTAATATTAAGCAGTAACATCAATAATCGAATTATTTTTATTTTGAAAGACAAAGATTATATTCTTTACTGTAGCATGCTTGATGATTATTAAAATAAGTGTAGGAACTTTTTATACTAGCATCTAAATATACCAGTATACTAAAGATTAAACTTTAATCTGAAGGTAAAGTTTAACAATCAAAAATTGCGAACAATGGTTATAAAATTAAATTTGATAATAATTACAAATGATCATATAAAATTATAGAATTTGAAATTCTAACAAAAGGTGTAAATAAAAATGAAGACATCCATTCATGATTTTTATGCCTAGAATTTGGCAAGAATGTAGTGGCGTAGCTAGGGCGGTCCGCCCTGGGTGGCATTAATTTGGGGATGCATTTTTGGTATTAAAAAACTTTTTAATACTTTCTTAATGATAAGAAGAGTAAATGATCAATTATTCCGAGAGTTAACAATTACAAAAATTATACGATTGTCATCGAAAAACGTTCAAGGTCCCTAATCCAATCGAACAAAATATTGTTGTTAGTTGTTATTGTAGCTACGGAGCAAGGAGTGATGGAGTGATTATAACATTTGTAATTTTTTATTTTAATTTATAAATAAAAGATATAAAATTATCTTTTCTTAAACTTAATTTTCGAATTGTGTCTAAATAAGTTTGATGTGTATTATGTATTTCGTAAAGAAGGACGGCAATCAACGATGGTGACAATTGACAGACCACCCGAGCATTTCAAACTGTAGCTACGCTGCTGCGACAATGACATGTTGCACATTAATTAATAAAAGATTTAATCAACTAATTTCAGCGTCAGTCTAGTAAATTTAGAAAGTCTGGACTTTGTCTGATGATACATTGAGCAAAGCTAAAGTGTGATTCAGTTCAAAGGGTCATTTTTTGCTGAATTCTGATCAAATATGATTGATTATATTAATTAAAATAATTTCGTAACAGATTTTAATCCATAAATACCTATTTATTGTTTTTATTAATTTTTCAGTTTATAAAAATTAACAATAAATAACAGTAGGCCTATATAGGTTATATATATTATTTTATTTTTTTTAAATACATTGAATAATATTTTTGGTCAACAGATCATACACCACTTTCCATTCTAGTAGAACACTAAGTGAAGGGGGCGAAACAAGCCCTACCACAGGCTGCCCACCCTTGCGGAGGACAGGATCGACGGGCCAGACCCGGACCCCATGATAAATATTTTCAAGAATGGGACTCGAGAATCGAACCCGGGTTCTCCAGAGTGGAAAGCCAAAGCGTTTCCACGCTGCTAATCCGGTTGAATGAAAAATATTTTAAATGTTCTCTGAGCTATCAAAGAATATTTAAAATATTGTTCACTGTATTATGAAGCTCAAAGATGGCAAAAATGTTCATTAAAATTATGAATGTAGAATATAAATGATAATATAATAGTTCACATCCTTGATTAAATACTTCGATGCTTAAAACTTACTTCAAGACGCCGGGTGCCTACGCTGTGGCGACATGTGTTCGGCATACTTAAAGGCGAAGACAACCCAAGGAGTGGCTGTAGGCCTCATGATCATTACTGTTCCGGACTTAGCCGCAATTTTCCCCTGCCTCAGACTGACACAAAGCGACATATTGATATAATTCATTTGAAACGATATATAGAGGCAACTCGTCGCTTCACATGAACACTAAGCAGTAACAATCGCAATCGGAGGAAAAGCACCAGCTACAACCTCCATATTATCTGAAAAAGAAGAACTTACTTCAATTACAGTTCGCTGTTTCTCAAATATTTTATATAATATTATTAGGGACGTATCCAAGTGAGTATTAATGACAAATTTGCAGATAAGAATTCATTTTTCAGTTGAATATACAAAAATTTAATAAAATAATGACTACAATCGTTTCTTTTACATAAAAAATATAAAGATATTTGAACTTTATTCTGTTGTTGTATGAGGACAGATTATATCGATGATATTGTTATCGAATGTAGGGATATGTTGGAGAGAAAAGGAGAACACGTGTTAACTTTAAGAAGGGACACTTTAACAAGAACAACAGAATTCCACTACAATTAAAGAAAGAAGTAATTTACACCAGATGTTGAAGTTGGGATTAGAAAACAAACACACGCGAGGGGTTGACTCGCTAGTTGAAATGTGAGATGTTCCAACATATTCTTCATTGAGTAGTCAAGAAAAAATTTTCAAAAAGACTCCTCCTATGATTCATGATTTAATTAATTAAAAATTTAAAAATATTTATTTTAAATTGAAGAAAAAGCATTTAAAAATATATAACATAACACATTTTTAAATTTTTAATATTAACATAATATACTGTTAAAAAATATTTAAAAAAGTTACTTGTAATCAATGACTGCAGAAATGCAAAATTTCTTTGCCATAAATCAATTCATTTATTAAAATCAATACTTATTTTTTCCATGAATTATCCACCTTTCTTATTCGGTTTAATATTCTTATAAATTCAAATAATAATTAAAGTAAAACACTCCTGAAGATTTTAGAGTTTAGCTATAGAAAATGATATCTATGGTAATCTATTGGTAATATAGTTCGGTACCATATTTATTATTTCCTTTTAAATTTATAATTATCCTAAAACGATGGGCAGGTAGATTGATATAATAATTAAAACTTAAGAAGAAATAAATTACAATATAATCGTAATCATGAAATAATGTTTCGGTTTTATGCTAATATCTATGATCACTTTTCATTTTCTCGAAAATAAATTCTCGTTGGTTGTTAAGCCCACAGATGGCGGTAGCATCAGTAAAAACATTTGAAATTCAAATTTAATGTTCAAAATTTCTCTTAGTAATCTTGGTAGTGAACTTTACCTCGGTAACTTTTCCGTTTAAATTGAAAATTACGATAAAAATTATAAGAAATAATCAAATATTTATCTGATAATTGGGAATTATCAGATAAAAATTTGATTATTACATTATACATATATTAATTATAATCAGAAAGACATTTAACTTATTTCTTTTATGTTATTTTCAAATATAAATAATTAAATCTTTTGCAGTAATTTTTCATCGACAAATTTAGAAGTATATAACTAACATACGAGGGTGGTTCGAGAAGTAGCATAACAAGATCGCACACGGAATATTATATTGTAATATTCCTATATCATTATAATTTCCCTCCAGACCGAAGGAGGTTTGCCACTGCTTTGCCGCATGGTCTATAGATGGCGCCTCATGGCAGTTATATACATCGATGATAATAATCTCCCATCATGAATCCCTCTGTAGATAAGGGGTTAGAATATATCCACCGTTTGACCCCGTGTGTCGTAAAAGGCGACAAAAAGGGTCATTTGGCATTGGTGGTTCCGAGCTCCGTCACTGGGAGCTATGGTGGGGTCCTACACGGATCTAAATCATTCCGCGGCTTATTCTCCCCGTCCTCAAATTCGGTATTTTCGCGTTTCGTCTTGGAAGGACAAGTTCTCTCATAATCTCCATAGAGAAGGGTAGCAGAAAAAAATCTCCTAATATCAGATGTAAGATGGCGGCGCTTACGGAAATATGGTCAAACGTTGAAGTGCGTAGTATGATCAGATTTTGGTCTAAAGGGCACATCACCAGCTGAAAATCATTGCCAACTTGTTGAGATATTTGGTGATAATGTTATGTCACAAAAACAGGTATGGGTTTGCTGCACAGAGTTCAATAACAACATGACAAACGTAAAAGATGAGAGAATCTAGTCAGGCAAGCACATCCACCACAGAAGACGTGTGCCGCATTGAAGCTCTAATTCAGAAAGATCGATATATTCGACTTAATAATATCACTAATGAATTTTTTTAATAAAGTTCAGCAAACAGTCATGTCTAGCTTCAGGCGCTTGACACTGATTTCTTCAATGCTGATATAGATGCCTTGGTGTACCGTTGGAACAAATGTTTAGACAAGTATGGAGAATATGTAGAAAAATAATCTGTACAAAGGCCGTACTATTATTTATAAACATGTATACAGTTGAATAAATTTACGCAATGAGAGTTTTTGTTATTTTCTTATTAAACCATCTTCATACTTTAATTATTTCTGGTTTTTAGCCTGAAATCTAAACAAATAATTTTTCTACGAAATTTAGTGATTTTGTAATTAACATTTTTTTCCAGTTTTTTTTTATTGCTATTTGTGCAGACATCCGTTCGATGTACTCTCTAATAATTTTTAATTATAATTAAATATACTCTCTAATAATTTTTTTAATTATATATTTTTCATTTTATTTTCAAAATTAACTCATGAAAATAATGAAGGACTTACACGAAATTACTTCATGATTTTTTTTCTAAATAAATTATAAACAACAAAAGTGATTTTTAGTTTTAAGAATTTGAAACTACAGTATTTTATGTATGGTAAATTTCTTTCCGACGTTTTTTTTTTATTTCTCAAAAATTTTCAATGATTAAATTGAATAATTTTTAACTTAATCATTGAAAATTATTCATTTCTAATGTTCCGTTTATTTATTATTAAAAAGAAGAAAGCCACAAGATTTTCTTTTTCGTTTTTCTTCTACTAGATAAGTATTGGCCAAATTTTATTGTTTGAATGCCAAATAAACAGATTTAATGATAAATTCGTGTTGCGTCATAAAATCATAATAGCGTAAGTAATTTTTAGTAGTTATTGACGCAAAACTACTAAAAATAACTTTATATTTGTTATATAAATAAATATAGTAAAATTTTCTTTTATTTTTGGAAAAAAGGATAAATTATTATATCTTAGTGAATACAATAACACAGTATATAAACGTTGGGAACTAAAGTTTCTACTCCATGAGTTCTACTTTTTATAAGCAATTGGGAAGGAAAAAATATATAAAAATATATTAATTTTTTTCGTTTCTAATTCTTTGTAAAAAAATATAATTGATGAACTGGAAAACATCAGCTTACTATAACAATGACAATTCCATTTATGAAAATTTGAAGATAATATGGAAATGTTAGTTGCATGATGATAATATGATGTTAATAACAACATATTCCTTTCAGTTTTAATAGTACAATATAAGACTTTTTAAAAGTTATAGTCAAAATTATGATTATTTTTGACTAAATGTTGGTATGCCGCAAATATATTCTTCTATAGTCATTACTGTGCTAGATGATAAATAATAAACGGATGAAAAGTCTCTCAAAATTCTGCCGAAAATTTTATATTCAAAATATCGGAAGTTAATCATTCATTTTTAACTTTTACTAATTAAAATGACTATGTTTATTTTAAAAAGTTTAAAAGTTAACAATACTGTAAAAAAATAAGAATACATACATACTAAGAATGAAAAATATCAAAATTACTACATTTACTTAAATGAATTTCTAAAATGATGAAACTTATAAACAATTAAAATATCTCTTAAGGGAGAAGTCGATTACCTTGAAATATCAGCTTTATGTTATCATTAATATAATCACTAAAACTCTCTATTAAAATAATTCATGTCTTTATTATACAGTTCTATTGTGAATTGAATGCAAAATGTATACAGGAAGCGAATGTATAATAATTTTTTTTTTTTAGTGATAGTTTACATTTTTTCATAAAAAGTATGAATCTTGTCTTGATTTGTATATGATGTAGGATTCTCTATAAAATGCATACTGTTTTTTAAATACAATATTCCTTTAAATAATAATGCAGTGTAGTACACAATGATTAGGCTAAATTACAAATTACAAAACCTTGAAAAAATATTAATCATAATTTTTGTAATATTTTAATTTTTGAAATGAATATTCTTTCTATAAAAACAATTAACTTAATAAATATCTAAAAAGATAAAAAAAAATTACTATATTTTAGATAATGAATGATTAATTATTAATTTTTAGCCTACTTTCCGAAGGAAATGAAAGCTTATAGTTCGGTCCAGTGTCTGTTTGTATGTTCCTCACTAATGAGTTTTGAATTCATTAGCAGAGTTTCATAAAATTTGAATAATGTTCTGGACATTTTCATTAAAGAATACCTCAACATCACACCTTTTAATCTGTAGGACAGAATCTCATTTTTTCCCCAATTTTAGTTTATATTAGTGTCAATGGTTGGCGATAAATGTTAGCGGTGTAGGGATAACATATAGCTTACCTGATTTCTTAACAAAATATCTCTATGTCAATATCTATCACAATGATGGTACAGTCCCATTGTGACGTCATCAGATACGATGAGAGACAGCGTCGAGCCCATCATCCCCCTCTCTCGTCGGCTCTGGACACCATCATGATGTAATAATGGACTACGTCACAAAACTCTGCTAATTTATGCGGTTATAATTACGTCATCATCTCGACGATGACATAATTTTCCTTTTGCATTTTTAGCAATTCAAGTTTATTCAGATTTCGTTCATAAATACACTAATCACAGTCTGATTACATTTCTTTCTTCAATAACAATTAGAAAATTATTTTTTATTTATCATAACACATAACATAATTTTTATTGATAATCTGATTTTAATATATATAAATATATATATGCATTAATTTAATATAAATAATATTAAAATTAATATATACATTTATCAGCATACAATATACTGATTTCCAGTTTATAATTTAGACTTTCTTTAAAATCTCTGCAGAAACACCTTCTAATTTTTCTTATTTTATTTAAAAATAATTTGTTTTCTTGTTTCCAAAATTTGATAGTTTATAATTACAAGATAAAAAAACAATTTATATTTAGTTTATCATTTTAGAACTTTCCCATAGTTCTTTCCATTAATCTATGATTATTATTAAAAAATATTTTTAAATCATTGAAATATTTAAAAAGGTTAACGTTAAAGAATATTTAATTTAAAAAATATAGTATTTAATTGTTTTGCTGATTATTTTAAACGGAACATATCTAAACATAGTACTAAAAATATAACTATTTCTTTCATTGATATATCCTTTCTAAACTAAATGGTCGCATGTCAAAACATTTTACTCACTACCTTGGAGGATCCGGATCCCATGCCTATAGTTTTTCAGAGGATCATAGCCCTGCCCATTGAATTCCATTGTTCAACTTCCGGTTGATCTCGCCAGCCTGTGGTGGGATAGCTTATAGTTGGCTCATACATCTATATGTGGGCGCTAAAAGTGGCCCCCTCCAGGTAGAATATTCAAAGTCTGATGTGGAGCTTAAATAAAAATAATAATTTCGGTCCTTTAGCAGCTCATCATCAAGACATATTACCTATTAAATTAAAAATTAATTTAAATATATCTATTCAATCTTTAAAATCTATTTTAATCTTTAAAAATTATCACTAAATATTAATATTATATATCAAAATATTTATATAATATAAATATTATATTAATATTATATATCTATTTTAATCTTTAAAAATTTTATCCAAAAATACCCTTGCAAGGTTTAAATTATTGTTCCCATTACCAAGTTGATTGATAGAATAATTACCGTGATGTAAAATAGAAAGAAAAAAATCACTATTTTATATAAAAAATCATAGCAAATCAGACATTTCCTTTTTTTTCGAATGCTAACTTTACTTCCTATTTATTTTATTTTTTTTTTTTTTTAATCAGACAAAAGCAATTTAATATTGATGCTGAATTTATTTTCCTTACTGACCTATTATTATATTCGATGTCATCATAACAGACACGACTGCCTACTTTCGTTCAAAAGATTCTTCCGGTTTTCTTCCAACATGTTTAACAATTTCCTCGCTGCATTCACATTATTAATACAAATAAACTGCAATTAAAAAATTATATTTTATATTTTAAATAAAATATTAAAACTATTCAATATTTTGGGTGTTAAAAACAGAAAAAGAAGAAAGAGATATTTTTCTTCTTGTCGATATACGTTACGCCTACGAGATTATTATGCCAGATTGTTAAACATTTTGAAGGATCTTCAGTTACCAACCTTCTATTTTGTTATTTTTTTCTAAACTATTAAAATTATAATATCTTTAAATCATTATTTATTAATTATAATTAAAGTAATTATCATTTTAAACTTTAAGTTAAATAAAAATATCTAAGTGAAATATATATATTTATCGTTTAAAGTTATTTCATAGTGTATCAATAAATCATAATATTCTGTATATTTTTATTTTATCCTATGAGGAAAATTATAATAATAATCATCACACCTCTACTGTTTAGATCACAATAAATATCCATTATTATAATACTGATCAGTATCTTTAAAAAAATGATATTAAAAGCCTTTAATTATATGCTAAACTTTATAATTTTTTTTTTTTTTTAACAGGATCAACCAGTATCATTAACCTTGAAGAATTTTTACTTGATATATTCTCAAATGATTTTTTCCGGTTGATGTATGATGTTCTTACACAATATTTAATTCTAAAATTATTTTTTTTTATAAAAAATATGACAACTTATATTATCTAAATAATGTTGCATGTCTTTTGTCAATTATTAAAATAATATTCTGTTCTATATTAAAATACTTCTAAGTTCTCATAAAATATATTATGTAAATTATACATTTACATAAAGTTTAATTAAATACCATTATTAATATATTTAAATTATATTCTTAAATGATATATACAGGTTATCCCTTAATGCTTGGGACAAAATCAAATTAAGAATTTCTTACATCAAAATAATGAATTTCTTATAAAAATATTCTCAAAAATGCCACATTTAAGACAGAGATATGCACATTTTTATAGTAGCGCAACTTTTCAAAGATAGTAAAACAAACTTGTGCTTAATCAATGAAATAAGTTAAAACAATAATAATAAACTTGGCAATATAGTTTAACGTTTTATTACATTTTTATATATTGGACTGCGATAGCATTCTTTTTATTATTTATTTCATTAATTAAATACGTTTCCTTTACGATCTTTGAAAAGCACTACTATAAAATGTAAAATATTTCTGAAATTTCTTTGTCCGTGGCCTGTTTTGTTTATAATTTCCTTTTGATCTATTTCTTGACAAACTCGGCCTTCAAGCAAAGACAACAATTTAAAATATTTTAATTTTCAATGATTTAAATGCATTTCGAGTTGAAGGTCTAATTTAGACCTTCACGCCTCATCAATACATTTGACTAAAATTAAAATATTTAAAATTACTACAAAGAAACAATTTCATAACATTTTACAATTATTTCATTTTACTTTTCTGTAATGATTTACATAATATTCTGTATTTTTCTTTTAAGTTGTCGTTACATCATATTTTTTTTTTTTTTTTTTTTTGTTTCACAATTAAATTTTGTTCTTTCCTATACGAAAATACATTTTTTAACTATATTCTAGTTAAATTATAAATTTTATTTTAAATTTAATTAATTTTTTAAATTCTTAATTCCGGTTAAAATCCAGTTAAGACACCATGTTAAGAAAGAAGATTTAAATGTTGTGTAAAACAGCATCTAAATCTCCTTCCTTAACATGATGTCTTAATATTGAGTGTTTTACAAAATTTAAAAATTATATAATGTAATAGTAAAGAGGACAAATTAATAGAATATAATAGGAATTATGAATTTAAAAACGTAATTAAAAGTTTAAAAAAATTATAATTTATTATAAAATTTATTACGTATATATATCTAATAATAAATTTTTTATAAATTTTGTATATTTATTTTTTATTATTTAATATACATATGAAAACGTTGAATTATGCTTTATTTTTTGGAGGTATAATCAATCTAATTAAAACTAATTGTACGAGGGGAAGTCAAAAAGTTCTTACTCTTGTCATGATGCGGATGTGCTAGGGATCTGAAATTTGGTCCTCCAACTCTTCCTTCTCTACATATTCATTACCGAGAGCCACATACTTCTCACACTTGTGGAACAGTTGTTTAAACCCATCTTTTGTAGAAGATGGCAAATTTGGAGGCAAAGTAGTTCTCCACATCAATAATGACATCCTCAGCGTGAAACTTCGAAGAATTTCATCAAAGGAACTTCTTTTCCGTAAATATTTTTTCATATTTCAAAACAGGAAGAAGTGTGAAGATGTCAGGTCGGGAGAATACAGGGAATGAGGCAAGATTTTATAGCCATATTTGCGCAGAAAAATAATTGTTTCTGCAACTCGGTGTACAGGTACAGTACATTGTCAGTTAGCAGCAACACACCTTTTGACAACAAATCAAATTTTTTTTTCCTTGATACTGTCCTGTAA
>WUQG02020151.1:0-11461 GCA_011317285.2 Androctonus mauritanicus | reverse complement strand
AAGTTGTTTGTTGTACAAATGTAGTCTCTGTACCTGTGTCATTTAAGTTTCATTACCCATCCTTATCCGCGTCATCCACACTACCACCGCAGGTAGGCCTTAAACCTGTGTCGTTTCCTATCGTCCCGGGACCGTACAGCACAAATGAACTACTGCTTTAGGCACAGTCCGGGAATGAAAGTTATTTATATAAGTTTGACCACGGTAGCCAAATTGCGATTCGCGAATCACATACATCTATTTGATATCTTTAAATTGGCTCCATATCATAGAAATCAATTGTTAATATGGAACAAATATCTAATTAACTTAAAAATAACATATTTGTAATCTGTTCATTTATTGTAAAAAGTAATATTCATCTATACGAAATAAATGCAGGTGAAATAAATAATAAACAGTTTGTGAAATCATTGTTAAGATACCCCGGAAAAATAATGCTGCTCTCAACTGACCCAAAAATAAACTGATTGCTGCTCTTAAGTTTTTTGAAATTCTAGTATGTGATTCGTAATGACATGAAGTTTGGCCATTCCTGTAATATGACAATAAAACTAGAGGGCGTGCTATTTCATTAAGTGGAGGAACTCAATACAGGGAACATCGAAAAATTGGTAAAATAATATCGGCTTCTAATTTTAACACCCTATTATTTTTATTATTAGTGGTATTTTCATGAAAATCCGTATTTGAAATTTTTATAGCAGAGGGCACTACTTTCTATTAATTGTACTAATTGGTGGGGTGAAACAAGTTTTTATTAAACAGTCATATGGCATATGGGATACAATATATGCGATAAATATCGAATATTTATCTCATATGAATAAATATTGAAATTTTAAATTTATTTTGCTTAATTTATTAGATTGATATTTATTTCATTACGCATGCAATTTGTTTCAACTTAGGCAATAGGTAAATTTCACCCTTTATTAATGCTTTCTCATGTAAACGTCCTAACTGGTGAAACATGATTTAGCATAATTAAAAAATTATTACTATGAAACCCTCAGTGGCGTTATAAAAATTCTTGATTAGCTCAATATTCCCATCTATGATCTACAACTTGGAAATAAATCAGTTTCGAAATTTTTGAGGATATCAGAAGAAACGATAAACTATACATCACTTAGCTAAATATTTAACGAAACGATAATCCAAAATCAACTGAAAGTTAGTATAATAGGTCGAAAATTATTTTAGAAACATTAATACAATCACAATTGTCATAACTCAATAAATTATAATAGATAAGAAAACAAAAATGAAAACAATGAATGCATTAAATAATATTTCTCAGGAAGGGGCAATTCTGCGAAGGACGAATGAACTGTATTATTCATTTAACATAAAAAAGCGATATCAACGAGCAAAGTGAGTGCTTGCATTTTAATCTATATGACATGCTTTTGGGCACTGCATATAGGAGATCGCTCATGTTTTGCTTTTAATATTTTTTGTTGAATTTATACGATTTTTTATGTTAATTATAGCATTTAATTCTTGTGAAGGTAAACTAAATCTTACTAAAACATCACCGAAGTTATTTAATACTTATTGATTACCGGCCGGACGGATTGATAAAAGGCTTCCCCTCTGAGAAATCAGGGTGCAATTACTGAGATCTGGGAGTTTTTGAGGATGGAATCGTGTCCAGTTCGTTGATTCCGATCCTACACATGACTGCTGAACTAATAGGGAAATTATTAGGGGTCTGAAGTGGGCAGTGGAATGCTCAACTGCTTATTATTCTCCAACTGAAACATATTAAACAATAAAATTCATTACACAAAAAATTTAGCATTATTTTTCGACATAAATTGTACGTATATATTATTTTTTATAATTACAGACTTAGTTAATATTAGTTAATTGAAATTTTCCGAATTTACTAGTTACAATAGTAAATCTCGATATAAACTAATACAAAAATCTCTTTAAAGTCATTTTATTTATTTCATTTAAAACATAGTATACTAATTTCAAAATCTAATGTTCAAAATTAGTTATCTCTCTGCTGATAATTAAGTATTGAATCTGATTTAACTTCAAAATTTTTAGTGTAATAAATAAAATAATCTAACAAGAAATATTCGCATTTTAAATAAATGACTTAAACAATGTTCTGGAAATTTTTTCATAAATAACTTACCCTTTATTT
Organism: Androctonus mauritanicus; assembly: GCA_011317285.2. Taxonomy (NCBI): domain Eukaryota; kingdom Metazoa; phylum Arthropoda; class Arachnida; order Scorpiones; family Buthidae; genus Androctonus; species Androctonus mauritanicus. Next base: position 9,297 of record WUQG02020151.1, on the reverse strand, counting down.
ATTTCTTTCTTATATGGAAACCTCTTCGACATGCCAAATCCAACATTTGCAGTAAATAATTGATCTTTAGACACTATGAAGTTTTCTGATCCAAACATGGCGATAAAAACATCTATGGCATCTTTATAAAATATATATGCATAATTCTCTTTCATTATTCGATTTGCCAAATTTTCATCTAGGAAACTGTGTTTAATTTTCTTTAATTCTAAGAATTTCTTTAATTCTACTGCGGTACCTTCGGTAGAGTTCTAAAAATAAATTTAGTATTTCCATATGAATTTGTTTATAAATAGACTAATTTATAAAAGGCTTTCGTTCTCATTTTATATATGATCAGTGGAATTTGAGCAGCAATTAAATTAAATTTGCATCTGCTTTACAGAATATATTAAAATTTTGAGTTTAATTTTAATACGAAAACTCAGTTTATTGAATTATAAATTTTGAAAAATAATATATACAATGTTTAAATAATTCTTTGGTAATAATACTAGAAGAAAAATAAAATTTTATATAAATGTTTCTAATCATTAGGATAAATATTTTCATTTTTTTGTTAAATATTTTTATATAACATAGTAATTTCAAATTCATATATATCTACAGAGGAGTACTGTATTCTGATAGAAATGTGCTCCACAAATAATATTATAAACATAATCAACTAACTGTTAATGATTGCCTTAATAATATTTATTGATAATAATACAGCTTTTTTGAATGAATTAGTAAAATAAGATTTCTACAGCTTATCCTTAGTAGAGAAACAATTTGTAAGGACAAGTTTTTGAAACTATGAAATTAAAGCAACTCTAATCTGTTTATTAATATGCTGCATATTCGACATTGTGAACACTCTACTATTTTTATTTCTCTACCTAAAGCTGGATGAAATATTAATCGATGCAGGATTTCGTGTGTTTCGTTTATATTTTTAAATTATACCATTGATTTCCCTGTAATTGTCGAAAAGCCAGTGATGATGTTTCTAAAATTTCCGAATATTTCAAAATCCATAAGTCAGTCGTTAGAATTTATTAAGTGCAAAGGCTTTGACTTTCCAACCAGAAGTTTTGGATCGAAGGCTGACTTGGAAAACTTATTTCATGGTCTGTGCCAGGCTTGTCTGTTCTCTTCTTCTACAGTCCGGCTGATCTTTTCGAGAATAGTCGAGATGTGATATATCATTGTTTTTCAAACTTATTTCTATGAATACCCCGATAGTGTATATAAAATTTATTTATGTCCCCACCTTAATATTCTGCAAATATGAAATATAAAGATGGATAATTATTAATTCGTCAAAAACTAACATTAATAAAGGAACATTTTAAAAAATGTATTTGTTATTAAAAAATTTAATTTGGAATGAACGTAATCAATAAGAATGATGCGCTTGATACTCTTATGTTAAATGGTCGAAATCAGATTCAATATTTGTAAGATGCATTCATAAATCCCTGCGTAAGATATCCAAACGATTTCTTTCTTTCGTCAGGAGCTGACATATAGCACTAGAACCATGCCCTATTAAATAGGAAATTGGAAACAAAATAATTAGTTTCTTTCTTATTGCCCATAAAGAAGGATATCTGTCAAATATTTTTCTACAACTAATATTTTTGATAAGAATTTCTAAATTTTGGTTTCAATTCGATATCGTATTGCAATTCAATCAATTCTTCTTTGAAAAAGTGTTCCACAACACAATCATGATTTAAAAATGGAATTTTTATCCGATCAGGAACTTGCAAATCAGGTAAATCTGTGAATTTCTCAATGCAATCCTTAGCGAACACAATAACTGAATCATCCCAGCCGCCCTCATTCTCATGACACTGGACGCCCACTACCTCCCATTTGCTGCTTGACGCCCCCTCTAATGACTGAGTCACCTGAAGGGGCGATATCGCCCACTTTGAGAAATAGTGTGATATATTATAAAAATGTCGGGCAAATTGACACCATGGAAATACTTACTTTTCACTCTAAAGGACAAGGTTCGATTCTAAGGACTATCGTTGGAAATATTTATCAAGAAATATTTGGACTCCCTTGGAAATAATAGGATTCCCCCAGCTTCCACAATCCGACTGAGGAATCCGTCGGATTGTAGAGGTTGTATCGGTTTCAGTCGGATTTTGGAGGTTGTGTCGGTTTGTGCAGTGTATGGAAAGGCTTGTTTCTCTCCTTCACCTATTACTGTTACCAAAAATATGATACGAATGGCATCGTTAATAGGAAACGATAGAACTGAATTAAGAATATTAAATCATGCATATAAAATCTATGAATTATTTGGCATCTTCTATAGTTGATCGGTTACCGCGGTGAAAGCGTATTTTTATTTCATCCAAGAGAATTCCTCTAGGATGAAAGAACAGCACGCTTCAAGATATAGTACTCTGATTCAATTCTCGAGTGCCATATCTTCAGGTTTTTTCAGAATGTATTCATTTTATTATAAAATAATTTTTTTCTCATAATTTGTAAGATATAATTGCTATAAAACATTTTCGAATAAAAATTTACATTTAAATCATTCTTTTTATTCATTTAATTAAAATTAATGTTCAATATAGTAATGACTAGATGAAGAAAGTTATTAAATACTATCAATTCTAGTACCAGTTATAGGCCTGGAATATAATCCTAATTTATAACATTATGCCTATGGGTCTTCTATTTCATTTAACGTCATTTCAATTATAGTCACGAATTTCAGTACCTAATCCCGAAGTAGCAAGGACGCACTGTATGTATTTATGTATTAAATATTGCTATATACTGTAAGCTGTAATGTTTTTGTTATACTATTCTTATCCAACAGTCAGTTTCAAAAATGAATTAAGTTTATATATTTAATTTAATTATTTAATAAAAGAATACAGTATAATAAAAATAGTTACATTCGAATACTGGTTTGCTTTAAAAATCTGAAATTAACATCTTTTGTGACAATATTTGTACTTTTTTTATTTCCATTACATTCCTAACCACTAGCATCATCACAATTTTCATTTAATGTATATGTATTTCTTTGTTTCAAGCACAAATTATATAATTCGCAATGCAGTCATTATAACTTTAGATGTAACTGTTATCAGATCCATATCCAAATATTTAATTAATAAATCTATATTTTAAAATTATAATTGTTTATTCAACCATCACCTCACAGAATTATACTAGCTATACAATTATTGCACAGATTCCACCTATTGTGCCACAGCAGGGCGTTTATAAATTATCACCACTACAGCAATAAACTAAAACAGCGATATGCACTATAAAACCGAAGTTGTTAATTTTTATTGAGAGTACAAAGTTTGTTTTCAACTTCATGTTTTTTGATGGCAGTTGGTTATCTTATGCCGGGCATTTACTTTGATTTATGACTTCAAGCAATATTTGATATTTTATTTTTTATATTATAAATAAACTGATAAAAATGTAGAAGAAACTAAAATGAGTTTTAATTATGATCGCTGAATCACAAATGTGATACTGTTGGCGGAAATTACTTTTAGATCTATCAACGATGGGAATAATCCGTAATGAGATCAACCGAAAGATTGAAGAATGAGTTCAACAATTTAGCCTAGACTTTACCGAATAATTTTGAAATGTGCGATCTAGATTCTAAACTTGATTAGCTTTTGCTCTATAACACGGTCACCTAGTCGAACTCTATAACTTTTGATGCGTATGCTACACCGAGTATCAGCTAACAGATTTTCATTTTATAGGATGTTGAGAGATCATTTAACGTATAGAAGCTGTTTAAAAATCGCATATCTATAGAATTTCTTCAAAAGGAAATTTTATTTCTTTCTCAACAAACAATATTATGATATTCATCACATAATATTTGTAATGAAAACGTAAATGTAATTAAATATTTGTATTATATTAACAGATTGTTATTTAATTTCATTGTCGATATTGTGCTAATTATCTATTTTTGAAGTACATAATAAAAAAGAGAGATTGGGTGTAATTTAATTATTTGACGAATTTACTGACCTTACTAATTCCTAGATACATGATATTTTATAGACATGTGACCTTTCATTGAGAATAAATAAATTGATACTTACAGAAATAAATTTTGTGATCGAAGTCTTCAATTTGGTGCTTAGAATATAATCTCCAATATTAGCCATCTTCACTAATTGAGAATATGTGCGAGGAACAGATTCTCGACCAGGAAAAGTGATGAAAGACATTAAAGCACCGCTATAACTAGAAGTAATGACAAATATTGCCAGCATCCATCCAGAAACGAGTAGCTGACAACATTTGGTAGTGGGTAAGAATAAATCATTTCCTGCAATATTCAAATAAAATTGAAATGTGAAGTTTTATCGGTAAGAGTAATTGAAAGACAAACTCAAAAACTGGCTACTCGACCTTGATTAGTAAATGATCCAAAAAGTGCCCATGCTATTTCGGTGATTTTCACATACTTTCTTCTACGTAATTTTGCTTCATTCCGAAAAATTATGCTAAATATTATTACTGAAATTATGAATGATAGAAAGATAGCTATCCATACCTATAATAAATAAGTCATTTTACTTTGTATTCATTTAAAAAAAATAGAGATTGTTAATTATTTAAAATATTTCAATTCTAAACAAAGCATTTATAATACATAAATTGAAGAGTAAATGTATATTATGTGTATAAAATATAAATTTTCAATGTAATATTAAATATAATTTGATGTTAAATTTATATAATAAGATATTGAAAACTTTTCTCTCTTTAATCCAGATGAAAAGAGTGTTTTCTTCCATTCTCTTCAATTACTTTATGCAAAAACAAAAATTCTATATCACAATTAATTAAACATAACAAAATTTTATAATATTACAAAATTCTATTATTAGTAAATAAATATTTTATAAATCAATATAAAAAGATTAGATTTTAATGATATCCATAATTAAATCGACGAAAAATCTTTATACACAATAATTTCTTTTAGCTGGTATATCATTTTAAGACTACATTAAATCTGCTAATACTAATTCAAATTAAAAAAAAAAAAAAACTTAAAACAATTCTTGAGAAACAAAACATAAGAATTATAAATTAAGTTTGGGAATCATTTTTTAAATGTAGAGTTAGCTCACTGAAATAGAAAATTGAATTAAATATAAAAATTAATTAAAATATTTGATATTTTGGAATTGGAAACTACATAATCTTCAAAATGAACAAATATTAGTTTTCAGATAATGTTCAAACATTTTCTTTCACAGATATTATTTTAAATATTAATTTTTTTTTTTTTTTTGAAAGATTACATCTACTGAAAGACAATCAATATTAATCCTATATATTTAGAGAAAGAAAAACGTTTAATATTATTTTGTCTTCTTCTTATTTGCAATATTTTCAATTATTATTACTGAATATAAAAAATAAAATAATATCTACGTAAAGAAGAAACGGTCGAACTATTGCAGTAATTGGTGATAATTCAGCTGGTTTTCCAACAACAAATTTAACTTCTTCTATAGAGAAAGGTTGAGAAAAGTCCATGATTTTCGATTTTTCAAAATTTTGATCTGTTGGTATAGCCAGATCGATTTTCTAAAACAGAAAAATAACATTAATATGGAAAATTAAGTTTTTAACAATGTAGATTATAAATAATTATGTTATTTTACGTTTTGTATTAAACCATCTTCTCTTTCTCTAATGCTAACTGTTGTTATTTGATATCTGAAATATTATTACAAAATTAAAATTTTGATAAAAATTCGCATAAGTTTAAATTATTTTAATTTACTTAAATCCAAGATGTTCTTGTAAAAGTAGAACCAATTTTGACATGTATCCTGAATTATCAAATTGCTTTTTCATTTTCGTCAGCATTATAATACCTGGTAACTTAAAAAAATAAATAAATATATATATATATATATAAATATATATATTAGTAAATTGTGATCAAAAATTGCTAACTAAATACTGTACTTATTTATGTAGAAATTCATTAATTCTATATCTGACTTACTTATAATTAAATATATTACGATTTAAAAGTTTATCAAAATACTAACAATTTTAAAACAGCATAAATAGCTGTTTTTTTTAAATATTTCTAAAGTAGAGATAAAGATATGAGTAAAGATATATGCCTGTATTAAAAATGATTTTAATACCACGACTATCTTTTATCATATTCTTCTAGTAAAGATCTAGGTGTCAAAATACTATTGCTTATCAATGATCAAATGAATTTTTTTTTGTTTTTAAATTGAATTTTTGAAATTTTCTAATAAAGGGAATTGATGATCATTTTAAATTAACAAACAAAATTTCTTACCTGTATAGAATGAATACAAAGAGTTACGTTGCTTAAACTATTCTTCATTATTAAATAATAAATAATTAAATCTCAATTATAAACCTTCTAAATAAAGCACAGAGTAAAATCAAATCTCCAATTAAATAAAATATATTCAGGTAACTACTAAATAATTATTTTTGTTTCTGACTACTTTCACAGACGTTTGGTGGCTGCCACTGTGAGTGTTGGTGATTTTCTGTGAGCTCCTTCAAACAATCGTCAAAACCGACTACTTTCACATACATTATATCATAATCACTTCTCGTGAACTTCTCCTACAGGAAAGCAGATAAATGATAAAGGATATAATTTTGAAATTTTCTATGAAAAAATTTGTTATGGTTACATTTGAATATTATATTCATTTTAATATAGCAACACAATTTTAATTTGCAAATATTATTTGATTTATGGATTAAATATGCTTTCTCCTCTATATTTTTATACTATATATTTATGTAAATCCATTAAAATAAATTAAATTCCAAAATATTACTTAGTAAATTATATTTTATAAAGTGTTTTTAAATATTTGTGCACGCTACATTAATATCAGCTTTCAAATTTATTTTATATTCTATATTACTTCAGAAAAAATTTTTATTACTACTTTAAAAATTATAAATACTGAATTTAATGTACTAGCCACATTTTTTTCTTTCGAAATATTGACAAAAATAATGTAAATTTAAAAAAGAGAAATTTATATTTATTATAAAGTATACATTTATAGTAATGAAATTTCATTTATTAATATTTAATAACATTTTTTTCAATTTCCAAATTAGAACATCCAAAGTATATCTAAATAAATTTAATTAGATGATTGATTGTAAAATATAGGAGACCGACTTATGAAATGTTAAGTTCATAAAACTTCTGTCGTAGTTCGAATCTATCATAACTCAGAACACGATTTCCCATATATATAATGCTATAATGAAAGGTTACGTTCTGCACCCACCAGAATTCAGAATATTCAATATGTTTTTTAAAACTAGTAGCATATAGTGACGTTGAATAAGCGCTGTTTTTTCTTTACTACGAAGAAAATTGTGTATTTCATACCTACTAGAATTTATATTGAGTAAACTAATAAAAACACATTGTTAAAACACAGATGTAATGATTAAATTATTTTCCTGTACCCAAGTTTCAAGCTGATAAAGCAGACGTTTTTCATTTGAAACCCGATTCATCTCATGTCTGACTTATTGTTTATCAGGAAAGATATAAACTCGTTGAACCCAATACATAAACCTTCCGGTTGATTCCGCTTTAAGTGTTGTACTGTCTATGGGGACTCTAAAAGTGTTGTACTTTCTCTGTAGGGACTCTAAAAGTGGCAAACTGTCAAAAGTATTCGTTAGCGGTTTAATTCAAAATAACCTAACCAAGCAAATGTAGCTAACTTGAGCAATTATTTTTTAAAAGTATTTTCTAATCATTTGCTGATTACTTTATAATAATATTCATTTGAGGCTCAATTACGAATTGTTCACATCATCTGAGTAGAGACAATAGGACTTTATAATTTTGAATGGATGCTCAGGCCAGATCCAATTATACTTTTCTAGAAACATGGAAACCGAATTCTCTGCTTCCATATACTGGTTGTATCTTACTCCCCGTACCATGTTTTTTTTTCGGAAAAACGATACGATAGTTAGAGAGAAAAATTTTGATCATAAAAGTATATTCAGAGAATTGAATGGTCGCGATAAAAATTTTGCGAGCCTACTAGAAGAAGGGGTATAAGAGGTCAACTTTGAAATCTTCAATAAAATCGTACACAGATTTATGCATAATTAGATAGAACTATGAAAAACAAAAAACAAAAAACATTTGCTGTGAAACTTTTTTAATATTCCCTACGGATTGTGAAATACCGGTTGGGCTATTCACGCAATAATAATAATAAGAATTTGACTGAGGGCGATATGTGCACCTCCAATGACGCTCATAAAGAGCTGAAACAATTCGAGAAACTTTTGTTCTTAAGTATGACACCGTGCCGAATTGCGAAGGGGGACTACCCTCCTGTGGTTCGAGTACTACCACCGAGTACTCGAATTGGACTTAAATCTACGGAATACTGCTCTTTGCTGCTTCAATAGTGTTCAGCAGTATACATAAATGCCCTCTGTTAGATTATTTTTCTTCTTATTGCTGGAATAGCCCAATCAGCAGTATACGTGGCGGCAACATTTTTGTGATATCTCTCAATCCGCAGGTGATATTAAAACACTTTCAAAACACAGGCTCTTTGTTTTTATAGTACTATCCAATTATGTCCAAATAGGCATACATTTTCATTGGAGATTTCAAAGTTGACCCCTTGTACCTCTACTTCAAACTAAATTACAAAATTTTTTACTACAAAATTTTTATCATGACCATTCGATTCTCTGGATATATTTTGGTCATAAATATTTTTCTTCCTACTTCCTACCTCATCAAATTTCTGAGAAAAAATGGTGATATGCGTGGTAAGATACGCCCTGAATTTAAGATGTATTTAAATGGATCAACCTTGATCCATAAATTCTGGAGCTATGAGATCCAAACTTAAATACGAATTAGTGTTTTGTATTTCCACTCTGTACATTGTGAAAATACAAAACACTTCCATCCTGGCAATATTTGCTGATAATATGACAGCAAATATTTCAAAATCATTGAAGTATGTATTTTCATTATAAACTGTCATCCTCATTAGTAAGGATGATAGGAAATCGGAGACTCGATGTGAAGTTATAAATTAGCTTTCAGTAATGATGAGACTATATTACTTTAAATTATATAAGAGTAAATCTCCAAATGTGGACCCTTTTTGTTTTTCTCATATGAAAGGATATCTTATTATAATAAAAATTTGAAATTAATACTGCCTCTGGTGTAGGAAATGCTCTATCCATGGATAGTGT
>WUQG02020140.1:0-11462 GCA_011317285.2 Androctonus mauritanicus | reverse complement strand
GGGTCCCACCCCTTGAAAATATTTATCATGGGGTCCGGGCCCAGCCCGTCGATCCCCGTCCTCCACAATCCGGCTGATTTCTCCTCAGGGGTGAGCAGCCTGTGAAAGGACTTGTTTCGCCTGACCGCTTAGTACTCTTACTGGGTGGGATCTGTTGACCAAAAAAATTTCCAAGGAATGGGACTTGAATTCCAGTCCAAGTTCTCTGTATGAGAAGCCAAAGTGTTTCCAGATAATAAATCTGGCCAACAACACAAATAAGTTGAATTAAATTATCTGTTGAATTTTAGGCCGCCATATTGGTTCTGCCATTTTAAGTTCGAAAACACTATCATCAGATTCTTGGCTCTGTAACATAAAAAATCCTTAATTATCGATTTTCGTCAAAATAGGATTAACTATTAAAATCCGTCAAATTTAGGGGCCGCCACTTTTGTGATTCCCTTTGAGTATAAATTTTTTTTAAGTATGTGAAGAGCATCACGGTAAAGCGATATTTTTCTCTGCATGAAAGAAACATTTAATTGGCAAGAAATAATGATATTTAAGCCATAAAATAAATATGAGAAATTTAGCTTCTTTCTTTTGTACTCCTTTGAGATGGGATTTTGGATTGCTATATTTTTAACAACTAATTCAGTTATCCCTCTATAACGTCTCCAAAGTTCACTTTTTGAGTTCATAGGAAAGTACTCAAATTCTTACGGACATACATACATATAAACATGGTCCGTAAATGTTTTATATACAGTATATATATTGATTGTTTCAAACTTATAAAAATATTTTGTGCTGCTCTCTATAATTTTATAACTACTTACGCGTAAACAGGATTAAAACTTCACTAAAACTATTTAAATATTCAAACTATAATTTTTTCATTTCTTAGTTATCTGAGAAATTTGAAATATTTATGAAGATTCTTCAATTTTGACGCGAAGATCTAACTCTAAACTAATAGATAAGTTATAAAAAATCAAGTCGTAAAAATGATGATAACTTTTAAGAAAAATAGCAAATTCAAATATTGTAAAAACCGCTGCCGGATGGCCGAATGGTAACGCTGTCAGCGTGCCACACAGAAGGACCCGGGTTTGGTAACTCCTGAAAAGTTTTTTTGGGGTGCTGGGTCTATCTGGCGATTCCCGTCCTTCACCATCGGTCTTCCTCCACGAGGGTGGGTGCAGCCCGTGGTTGGAACTGGCCAGTCCTTTAGTAATCTCCCTGATTGGAAAGAGGAGTAAAATATGAAAAAAAAAACTGTAAAAATCTAAAAATTAAATTATTAGTAAGAAAACAATAAAACAACTTTTCGGTATTTCAACTTAATATTAATTATTATTTATGTATTTTTAAAGATTTTCTTATATCAATTTTAAAATTAATTTCATTAATTTTAATTATTATAGGCGTATGTCGGTTCAACGAACTGTATTTTGCGGTAAGTATTTTTTATGATGTTTTAAATTGACGAATCATAGGAATACATGTTGGATTCAGTTTTTAAAATATTATATACAGTAGTAACTTTTAAAATATAACTGGCTCTTGGATAATATTTCTTAAAACAAGCTTAAAAGATTAATATTTACAAATATTTTTATTAAACGTTTTTAGTATGAATATATTAACAATAGAGAGTTTCCGCACATTTACGATTCACCTCCAACTGATAAAGTCCACCGTCGTGTTCATGTGCGAGATTGTGAGTTGTATTGTTGCTCTTCGTATCTCGTATCGTTGAGCTTTCGGGACGAGCCGATTCAACCCAGAATATTAAAATTCACATTCAGCGGTTTAATATAACAGATTATCTTTATTACAGATAATAGAGGATAGAATAGAATAGAATTTATGAAAATAGAATTTACGATAATACAGCATTTGATGTCGGCGGTTCAAACTAATTTGAGTTGCTGAAGATACTACTGATAAGTCCGAAACGATAGGATTTTTCGTTTATTTATTGATCGGAGCTGAGTCGTAGCTGCGCGGAAATTCTCTAATAATGAATTTTTTTTCCTGAAAATGCTTTAAAAAATATTCTATCTGTATTTTTATTTATTTATTACATGTAGTACTTATATAAAAATAGTCTTCATTCAAAGATATTCGATTTCAATTGGAAATATTGATCACAAATTATTATTGAATATTGATCAGTGTCGTAATCATAAAATCTTAAGTTATAAGATTTCCTAAGAATTTCGAGAAATCTGAAGAAAAATAAAAAGCGTACTTAAATGATATATGTTATTATATTATTGTTAGAAGGCCTTTATCAGTTAAATCGCTTTCATATAAAAAAATATATATATTTATTTATTAAAAGCATATAAAGGAATAAGCCATGTATAATGCTAAATAATTACTTGATTGGTAATTTAAGAATCAAATGAGAAAAATATCGAAATTTTCTTTCAGAAAATATATTTCATATATAATTTGTTAATGATTTTATTAGTATAACTTATAAAAGGTTATGTGATCACCATGCTATCTGTTTTTCTAGTATATGTGATCTAATAATCTCTAATAATAAATTTTTTAACAAATTGCTGTATATAGATTTTCTATGAAATTTAGTAGCTATTTTCATCAATCAAAAGTGATTAATCTATAGGTACTTCTTTAACCATAATTTTGAACTGCTTAAAAGTAAAAGACATTAAAATTTCTGAGATAATATTTAATATCTTTTAATTATAGTAATTGATGAATTAAAAAATCAATACTTTTGTTGGAAGCGTTTTCAATTATTAAAATTCACCTTTATTTTCAACAAATTATGTTGAATTTCTAAAATTTTTAAACAAAAATTCATAAAACAATATGTGTTAAGCATTTTATAAAAGTAGAATGCTCGGAGCAGTTTAGTAAACTAGAAAAAATGTATAACTAGAGAGTATTGCTGAAAACCGTTAAAATGCAATTCGTTATGATATAATTTCGCTTAAAAAGCAATTTGATTGGACAACTTGGATTTTCATTCTAAACACTGTTCTTTTATAAGTTCTGAGAAAACGTCTTTTATTAATCGCCCAAGATAAATCATATCGAAGTACTCAAGTATAATAGATTCACGATGGCTGGATTGGCCTCGTGGAAACAACTTTCCATTCGAGGGCCTAAATTCGATTGTCCTTTGAAAATATTATCATGAGGTCTGAGCCTGGCTCGTCGATCCCCGTCCTTCACAATCCGACTGATCCCTGTGAAAGGATTCTGTGTGATGGCTAAATGCAGAGCTATTCAAGCTCTTCACAGGCTTTTCAACCGCTGTAAAGGAAATACGGACTGAAAAGCCCCTTGTGTCCTTTACAGCAGCTGAAAAGCCTGTGAAAGGGATTGAATGGCTCTGCATTTAGTGTTTTAATCGAGTGGAAAGGGGCGACATCTAATTTCAAAAATAAAAGTAGGTTTACGATTAACCGGTCTCTATAGGACTTGACTTCAGGCCAGTCGAATTAACTGCCTCCAATGGGCAAAATCCGAAAATATATGCAAAATACAATTTATAGGTTTTTAAATAAAATAATATATATATTGTATATTAATGTTTATTAAGCATTTACTTAAATTAAAAAAATCGATAATCTTCATTATCTTTGCGATTTAAATTCGTTTTTGGAGCAAAATCACGGCGTTTTTACTGTATATCACTGGCAAATGAATTATCTTGCTGTATTTTATTGCAATTCCAAGTGCTTTCTTACTTTCCGAAAGACTTATTTTCATTAATTATATCCGCACATAGTTCGACAAAAACATTGTCGGTTTAAAGATCAGATAGGAGAAAACAAAGGAGAAAGTCAGGTATGGGCATTTACACATCCAGTACATTCGCGCAACCATGGAAACGCATTATAATATGACTAATTTGAGATTAGTGTTCATTAGCATAACTGGGTCACTTGTGCAATAGGACTCATTTGTGCAACCAGTCAGAGAGATTTATTTTTGCAACCAGCGAAAGTGGTTCATTTGAGCATCTGGTCTATTTTTGCAACCATTACTATGATAGCGATAAAACTTAAACAACGTAATCCAGTACAAATTTATAAATCGCAAATCACATAAATAAATACTATTAAACGAAATGTTGTTTAATTTATTTTAAGAATTAAGTAACTTGCGGAATTTTAACCATTTCGTTGCAGCCTGAAAGTTAGTCTCATATTTTCAGTTTTTAATGTAAGAATTTATTAATATTTTACATTACATATATACCAACTTATTAGAAAAATTGCTCGTTATATTAGAAAACATTTAATATAATATTGAAAGTGGCTTTTTTATCTATTGCTTATTAATTTTGGAAGAATGTTTGATGGTATTTAATTTAAAAATGTATGTAAATTAAAATTATATCATATGACATATTCGAATTACTATTTACAGTTTATATATTTTATATATTTATATGTTAAACATTTTATTTTAGTTTAACTATAAATCACCTTATTCTCTTTAATTCATGTGCTAATTTGTTTGTTTGATATAGCCAAAATTTCTTAATTCATTTTTTCAACCATGGAATCGCATTATAATAAGATCATGGAATAAGACTAATTTGCGATTAGGTAATTCTTTTTTTTTTTTAATTTTTATGAAAAATAAAAAATTAAGGATTTTAATAAAAATTAACTGTTTTGAAATTGAACTATATATATTTCAATAATGAAAAAAATTACTTCAGAAAATTAAAGTAAGAACGAGAAAAATCATTTATTCCAATGATTCCAATACACAATTTTCTATTTTTATTTTATATTATGAATTACTAATCATCATCGAATAATGTAATAAAGTATACAATTTTAGGGAGTAATGCATAATTACACAATATGATTTTAATATACTGTACGTGCTTAATCATATTTTTGAGCAAGATATATTGAATTTATACATTTAAAAAAATCTAATATGGCAGTCGCTATATAAGGCAAATTTTAATTAAAATATTATTATATTCAAAATATTTTATTTTATAGTTCTATTGTATCTTATAATTTATTAAACATTTGTTTGAAAAAGTAAATGTGACGAAAATGCTTGTCTTGGGATTGATAGATCAATCAATTGATCAATCTAAACTAATTGTTAAATAACCTAATTATGCAAATGGCCGGATGCTCAAATGAATCGATTAAAATGAAAACTAGTCATATTAACAATACTTTTCCATGGTTGTACTAGTGAGCCGATTGCATAAATGAGGTTGGTTGCGCAAATGAGTCATATCTCTAATTTGGATATGACCCATTTATGCAACTGGTTCACTAGTGCAATTATGGTAACGTATATCAGTATCACTAGTTTTTATTTCAACCAGTTCGTTTGAACACCCGTCCCATTTACACAACTGAGTTCACTTGCGTAACCGGTTCACCATCGCAACTATGGGAATAGTTTTCATTTCAGCACCCGACCCATTTGTGTAACCAGATTATTTAACAATAATTTCAGATTAACAATAAAAAACAAGCATTTTCATCAACACTCATAAATGTTTATCTTTTATAGATAATTTATTAAATTTTTTAAACAAAAATTTTCAATAAATTAAAATAAGATATAGTAAAACTATAAAATAAGATGTTTTGAATACAATAATATTTTAGCCATTACTTTACTTTATGAAAAGAGACAAATTTTAATTAAAATTTGCATTATATAGAGACTGCAGCATTAAGTTTTTTAGGTGAAAAGATATATGCTTAATATATTCTGTTCAAACAGATGACTAAAAAATATACTAGTGTTTTAAAAGCTCTTATAAAAAATGATCCTGTATATAAAACTACAAGATCATTTTCTATAAAAGCTTTTAAAAGTTTTAATGATTATTATTTAAATTTTGATGGACTGTAAAATCATTTTTCTTTATTTTTTTTGAGGGGACACATCGAGAAAAAATTTTTCTCCTTTGGTATATATATATATATATATTAATAAAATAAATAAAGTCATGCTTATAATGTATAGGCTATATTATTCCCTAATATTGTATACGCATAATGTAAAATTATAATATAGTACTATTCTAATTTACTATAAGAATAGTAAATAAGAATAGTACAGTACAGTATATAATTTTTCATGGTTACTTCACTTTTTCGACCACTAATAAATGCTTCAGAAAATGAATTAACAATGAAATTATTGTCGAATAATTATTCATTTATTATCAATATTCAATTATTATTGAATAATCTAATCATTATTCGATAATAAATAAATTAATTTCAAAACGAATCGAATAATAAATAAATTAATTTCAAACGGTTTATTCTTATTAAAGTCCTCAATTTTTCACTTTTCATAAAAATTTTAAAAAATGAATTATAGAATATAGTATATAAGACAGAGTATTTTAGCTACATCAAGAAAAATTGGCATATGACTAGATGTTGAAGTTATAATGCAGTAAAATGTTTAACATATAAATCTAAAGAACATATATCAACGGTGACAAAGCAATATGTTGTAATCCCATCTTCCTAACTTTTCGGAAATAAGAAAAATTTGCTTTTTTCGCTAAAATATATAATTTCAGATTTAATAATTGATTGTTTGTTATTGATTTCAGATTATCTTTCATCCAATTAAGCTTTTCGATCTTTTAGTTTCTTTAAGCAAAAAAAAAAAATTTGTTGCCTAAAAAACTTGATGCTGCAGTCTCTATATAATGCACATTTTAATTAAAATTTATCCCTTCTCACTTTTTAAATTTCATTTTAAATGAGATATAGATAAATTGAATTTATTCAATAATTGGCTTTTAACAAATTTGTGGATTACGACCTTTCGGTTCTTCGAAGGGATAAGTTATTATTGAACAAGGCCAAAAAAAAGTCTTATTTTTTTCAAAAAGCGAGAGTATGACTTATATTGCCGTGTCACCATCGATATATATACAATTTATTACTATAAATACAATAGAAATATAAAATCAATTTAAAATTAGAGCATATATTTGAAAATATGTGCTCTAATTTTATAAATTTGAGAAAAGTTGTAATTTGATTACAACTTTTCTCAAGTTGTGCCACGCAGAGCTCTGACCTTGCATTCTTTTCACTCTCTCATGGCACATACTCCCATCTGTTTACCCAATTGAAGTTTGCTACGTTTTTTAATAGATAATTTATTAATAATTAAAATTAAATGAATTAATAAATATATATTTACAAAATTTCTGTTTTAAATTATAATGTATTATACATCAGTCAATAGAATCATCCATAATAAACGAATTACAATGTTTCAATAAGTGAATTTTTGTTTTCTATATATATATAACAAATAAATAAAGTACAATAAATATATACACACATTGTATATAAATATATTTGGAGGCAGTGTGAAACACGGACTCCCCATTTAATTTTTCATTATTAAAAAGGGCTCTAACACCAAAAAAGTTTGAAAACTGTTGTATTAATATCGCGTAATTGGTTTATTTTAAAATTTAATATTAAAAAATGCAGTTCTTTTTTTAAAATAGCGAGAAAAACATACGCACAACTTAACAGGAAAAATACTATCCAGATTTAGAACATCAGTTTTTATATTTCTGTTTTTCACTGTCAGTAGTATCAACTTTCATAGTTTTTAAGTGGGAAATGTCATTTCAAATTAAAAAAAATGGTAAAAGACAGTTATAATATTAACTTCATTTCCATGACCTTTGCTTAGAAAAATGATATAGAAATTGCGGTTTATATTTCGTATTCACATCTGCGAATAATTTAAAACTGTACTATACTGTATTGCAGTGTTTCCAAATTTTCAGTGTCTGCGCTTCCTTTTTCATAAAAACTTGATATATCTCAAAACTGATAAATTTTAGATTTATTGAAAATAATCAACATCGAATATAACAACTGAGAGAAGATATTTCGCTTATATTTTAAGACAGTAACTCGGATAAATATTATCCACGCTGAATGAAATATTATATATACACAATATTGGAATCGTCTAGGGCAGTGTTTTCTAAACTATGGGGCGCTAGTCTGTTGCAACGGAGTGCACAAGAATTAATAAAAACATCATTTTTGAGAAAAAGAAAAAATAAATTCAAATTGATGTCGCAAAAAATACGAATAAAACTTATTACACCATAATAAATATATATATATATATATATATATATTATGTATAAGAACTTTATTTATGCAAAATACGGTATATTGTTTTGTAATATCAAATTGTAAGTAAAAAATAGATATAAAATGAAGAATTGTTATGAAAACGAGGGAGCATACCAAGTTTTTATGAAAACAGAGTGTAAACATAGAATGTTTGGAAACAACTGATATAACACTAGCGAACCAAAATGAGATTTTGTGCGAAAAAACTGCTTCATCCCTGCCGGGATTCGAACCCGGGACCTTTGGATTAGAAGTCCAACGCGCTATCCACTGCGCTACAGAGACTTACTTACATTATACAATATTACAAATTATAATATAAAAGTATCTTATTTAAAATCTTGCTCTGCGTTTTTTTCTCTTACTATATGAATTGTTTTATACTTTATTTTTGATGAAAAGTAATTGAGCGATGCCACCAAATCAGATACATATATTGCGCAAAATATTGCTTTCAGAACACTTTCTCAATCAACTCTGACAAATCTAAATTAAGGGACACCAGAAACGAAGGAAAAGTCTCTAAATCGGATATATTTAAACGCAATAATAAAAGAGCTTAAAATATTGTTTCTCAACTAGAATATCTAAGAACCAGTTTTTCAATGTTTTCCCACTTTCCAGTATCACTTCCAAGATAAAATCACTCATTCTCCTGCAATGATTTCTGATGTTATTCAGATAGTTATTCATATGGAAAACTCAAATTTAAAAGCAGTTTTTAAAATATTCGAATATGCATGTTTTTTGCCTATGCTATTGAATTCCATTCCGTTCCGAATAAGAATGAATTCCGTTCAGGTTCTTTTTACGGAGGAAATTAGTGTATTTTCAATAGAAACGCTTCAAACAGAATGGCTTCAAAAATGAATCCTAGGTATTTGAATTTTTTTATAACCATGGAAATATATCGGATTTAGAGACTTTCCTTCGTTTCTGATGTTCATTAATTTAGATTTGTCAGAATTGATTAAGACAATGTTCAGAAAGCAATATTTTGCGCAATAAAAGAATCTGATTTGGTGACACCGCTCAATTACTTTTCATCAAAAATAAAGTCTAAAACAATTCGTATAGTAAGAGAAAAAACATAAAGCAAGATTTTAAAAATAATAATACTTTTATATTACAATTTGTAATATTGAGTAATATAAATAAGTCCCTGTAGCCTAGTTAACGTCTCGTTTCATTCTGCTACACATGCTATTTATAAAAAGAGGCAAAATAAAATTTTTCGCTATTATATAAAGACGGAAAAAAGTTATAGAATAATAACAGAAACAGCTTCATCCCTGCCGGGATTCGAACCCGGGACCTTTGGATTAGAAGTCCAACGCGCTATCCACTGCGCTACAGGGACTCATGCGTTACTCCTTCCGAATAAATTTATATGTTAAATATTAAAATAGGGATACGAAACTTTTGTCGTCTATGAAAATCTTGCATTCTGCTTTCTCATATTATTCTTAAAATGCATTTTACCAGTCTATTTTGAATTTTATTCTCGGACATTAAAAACCGATGCTTACTTTTCATTTCCAGAATTGAAAACCTACAGAATTTTCTTCTAGTGATTCCCTTCAATTTATACATATTCGTGAAAAGTTTTGATTATGACATTTATTTGAGAAAGAAATTGAAAAGTTCAAAGTTTGAATTAAGAAATAAAATAAAATCGAAGATTAGAAAGAAAATTCAGCATTTCTCTATGCAAAAATATTACTTAATATTTTGTTTTTATCGAAAAATTTATTAATTTTGTGTCTATAATTATTTTAAAGGATAAACATCGATTAAGTTTAAAAATTCAGTAATAATTATATTGTAATGAAGATGATCTTTGTTTTTAAAGATAAAAAGTACTGCAGATCGACATAAAATTCCGCCTCAATCCACACCTCATATGCTTTCTTAAACCGAGCCCTAGTTCTTTTTAAAAAAATGAAATCGTTTTCAGGAACGTGCGACTTGCATTGTGGAAGAGAACGAAGCATTATTCGTTTTTGTGATCAGAGGGTCTGAAAGCTTTTGAAATCTACAGAAGAATGAAGTTCAGTATGGAGACAATTGTTTGTGTCAGGGAAGAATGTACGAATGGGTGGAAAGATTTAAAAACGGAAAACAAAACGTTCTTGATGAACATCGGAATGGGAGAGCAATTCGATGTTCATCAACGTCATTGATGAACAAATCAATGTCATTGGTTTGTTCATCAATAAATGAAAATCCGAATGGATTCATTTATTTCGGATTTTTATTTATTTGGTTCTTTGAAAGAACATTTACAGGTCTGAACTTTGCAGATGATAACGAGATAATGGAGGGGTGAAAAGGTGGTTAAAATGCCACATGAAAAAGCATTTTTCTAGAGGGCATCTGAAAGTTTGTGAAGTGAACCAAGTAAATAGCGAAGCAGGGAGACTATGTCGAAAAATAAGACAGAATCAATTTCTGTAAGTAATCTTTTAAGAAATCAGTCTAAATTTGTAAATTCCTATTTATTAATAGATATAACAATCAATACAATTTGCTTTAAAAAATCTTTTCATAGTACGGAAGTGAATGCTCGCAATGAAATCTGCGGTGGTTAAATCTTCACCTTTTGTTATAATAAAATTCTTGTTATTTAATGATTTTCTCTCGTAAAACTCACACAATATATGAAACTTTAAATATATGGATATCAGAATTCTTGTTAAATAATTCTTTTTAACAGATTTAATTCAATTGATCTGATTATAGAATATAAATTGTAACGAAAGCAATTGTTCAAAATAAAAAGAATTATTCTGAAAGACCTTGACACGTATTTTTTTTTGCTAACAGATGACGCCACACTCCATTCTAGAAGAATACTATGTGACGGGGCGAAACAAGCCCTTCCTCAGGCTGCCTAGCCCTGCGGAGGGGTCAGCCGGATTGTGAAGCAAAGGGATCGAGGGGCAGGACCCGGACCCATGATAAATATTTTCAAGGGGGGGACCGGACACTCGAACCCGGGTCCTCCAGAGAGGAAAGCCGAAGCGTTTCCATGCGGCCAGTCCGACAGACACCTTGACATGGTTTTGTTCTTTCACTTCTTGTTATAAGTGTATAAAAGTGTGAATAATTAAAACAATTTTTGTATGTAAATACAATTAAAATATTTTTATTTATTTTTGTGGCGAATTTTTTAATACTCGTCGTTTGCAATTTATTTTTCTTCAATTCCTACTATTAGTTCACCCTCTCCCTATATATATTTATATATCTTGTTCAAATTTTCAATCGTTAATAAAATACTTTTTATTCATCCACTCAAGT
>WUQG02020129.1:0-11462 GCA_011317285.2 Androctonus mauritanicus | reverse complement strand
ATACTGCATATATGTTGGTTGGACCTGAGTTAAGCAATGAAAATCAAATACATTACTCGCTAACTGTAGCACTTATCTAACAAGCAAGAGGTCACTCGGTAATGGAAAAAGACAATTTATCGTTAAGCTCCGGTCATTTCATTACATACAACAGTGGACAGGGTCATTAGAGGTGGTAGGTCGATAGCAAAGCGAGTATGGGGGCAGAGGAACGTTGGGAGGTCCCGATGACCTACAGAAAAAGGAAATTAAGTTTGATGAAAGGTCCAGCTTATTCGAGCGGAAATGCAAACGCTTTAAAGTCTACATCCATCCCTTGTCAGAAAAATAAATCATAAGCCAGAGAACAGAGATCTTCAAAAATGGAACTGGAATATCAAACTAAGCTATTCTAAAATAGAGACGTATATATGTTTTTATTCAGGGAACTCTGAATCAGTAAGCAAAAAGTTCATTTGTTTATCGATTTAAACACGTCTCACAGACGTTTCTGACTGTCATCATTCCTTAAAATTTCCATATCTGTGTCGCTATTTAACCTCATTTCGTATTATTCGCCATTAGAAACATTTCATTGCATAAACGCAGTTAAATTCCGACTGTCTACAAATTAATTTGTATAAAATTTAACGACATATGGTGTCACTTCATTAATGTTATATTTTACTTCCGAACTTGGATGGCATTTCTTCCCCCGCGCATGCTCTCCATTCCGGATCCGCCTTTTCTATGTCGACATCACGTGACTAGGGAACCGGTTGGGACGGGATATAGAAATCGAAGAAAATTTCCAAATTCTATTGTTTCTCTTACTGCTGGCAGCTATCACGTGACCGGCAAAGCCGTTCCTAATCCGGTTGTCATGGTAACGAAAACAAGAAAAGTTTGGAGGTAAATGAGCTATTAGCAGGGGAGCTCCAATACGGCTTAGGGTGCGAGAAAGAGGAGAGCGTGCCAAGTGTCTCAATCAGGAGGTGTGGACGTCAAGTGAATTGATTCTCTGCCAGAAAGTGTGACGTGAGATGCCTGAGGTATCTCCATTAGATTATCTGCCAACATCTTCACTTTCTCCATCATCTCGTGTTTCGAATAAAGCTTCTCCTTCACCTTTTCATTTTATATTATTTATCGATAGTAACGCATCAGTCCTGTCTAACGTTTCAGTGAACTATTCCCTTCTAAATAATTTAATCCAATAAATTCCGAAAGCGGAGAATGTCTCAAAAGAATTTTTCGCTTAAAATCCAATCCCATTATTATTATTATCATTATCATTGTCATCAAAATTAAATTTAGAAATCGTTACTGTAAATATAACGATTCACATTTTATACAAAGGAGAATTCGAAAACACAATCAAATATTTAAAATGGCAAAAAATTTTGATCGTTTTACACTTAAAAGAAACAAAAGAGAAGAGGGGGAAAACATTAGCAACAATAAGCATTAAAGCTAAGTACGTACTTCGCCCCATATAGTCGGAGATCGAAGTAGGCCTACAAGATTAGATACAAGGTTGTAAAATTCAGGATGGTGTAAAGTTAGTGACCAATGTCAAACTATGTCGACCGAAATCGATGCGGTGTCAGAAACAAATTCTGCAATTCCTATAGTTATAAAGTCCCATGGGCTATAAATGTCAAACTGATTTAAAGTTGTCCCGCCACAGAATGGGAGGTTTCTTTAACAAATCGATTTCTCCCGTATTAGACTTTCTCTTTATACTAAAGTGACATTGTGAAGAACGCGTATCACTTTTTTCAGTTGATTTCTTGTCTTTTATCCCGGTCCTCTTTCTCTTTACCCATTTCTTTTATGTGTTTACTTGATAGTACCGTGTAGTACTTTACGAACGTTCGCATTCTAGTAATGTTACGGTTATTTTTCTTGTAAATCGAATCGAAATTCGGGAGTAAAAACGACTATTTTACTTCGTCCTTTCGTTTCCAAAAGAATTCCGGATGTAATTTGGTACTGGCAAAAAAAAACTGACATTCGACTCACGATCATACTCTTGTTAGCAACATAATACAAGGGAATTTTGTCATATTTACTTCTAGCTAGTGTACGGAGTGTGTCAGCAGACTAGGCGAGATTAAGCGATCACAAACGTCGTCTGCCAACTGAGGGAACGGAAGAAAGTTAATACTCGCTGTCAAGTGCACCAGGTGTCTGTGACATTGCCCTCTATCGGTTGTTTATGGTACTACGTATGAAGTGCAGTTCCAAAACTTGCTAGCGAAGCGAATCAGTTACTTATCCGTTAATCACAGAACTGCATACGGTATTTTATAATTCAAATTCTTAAAAAGTGGGTACAAAAGTTAACTGCCGACAGAAATTTTTTATCGTTTCAACAAGTACAGTAATTACATCGTTCGAGAACGCAAAATTCAATTTTTTTTAATGTAACATGGCGAGGCGTTTAATAATATATTCTAAGAGGAAAACCATATAATTTTTGTTTTTTATTATTAAGAGAAAAGTGCAATGCATATTTTTTTACTTTTTCTTCATCTCATTAACGATATTTAATTATCCACTAGATTGTGCAAAAAGATAGCGGGGGAAACTAAAGTAGCAATAACATATATTCTCAATTTTCTTTTCCACTTTATAACTCGACTTGGCGAAGTCATTCCAGTCCATAAAGTCTGGCAGTCGTACAAATGTCCATTTTACAGGCTACGTTCTTGACGTCATCCTCCTAATCTCACCAGAAGATAAAATTTTCATATAGAGGACAAAATACTTGTGTTGTCATTCGAGATGACGATATATGTAAATGACGTGTCAACTCTGAGTAAATAATGCAATGTAATAGAATGGATCTGAGTCACAAATTAATTAAAGGACTTGAACCTCGAGTGGAGCTTGTTAATCTCCAAAACTGGTGATATTAAAGTAGGCGCATATTTCATCAAAGGGATTTGTTCCGGTATAATTTTATAACAATGATTACAAAATTAATAATTACCGAATTTATACGTTTATATTATGTACGTGGTATAATTCAGAATATAATGTTAAATATTGTGATTTACTGAAAAACGATTTTTCTCTATGACAAAAATGTAAAAACTGTCAGGAAAAATATTGAAAAGGAAAAGTAGAATTTATAGCTAAACAAAACCCGAATAAAAAACGCTGGAGAGTTAACCTCCATCTTATTTGAACCTACAGTAATATAAGAGTATTTGATAGGTCCTCATGTCCAATCCTGTTGCTCTATAATCGAACTGCTGAGACAAAGACACATTCTCTCCTGTTGATATTTTCCGGAAAACGAGAGGGGCTGAAAAGAATAACGTGCAGAAGATTATTCCCCCTGTCGCTTACTCCTCCATCTCCCATTCTCTTTTAGACTGACTTTTTTCCTGCCTGGAGTACAGAAATATATCCATATATCCCAGAAACTTGGCGCCTGAATATTTACGACTTTCCTCCCCAACAAGAACACCGGGGGATTTTTCAACCCCGGAAAACCCCTGAAAGCCAGGAGGGAGGATGGAAAATTGAAAGTTTATACCGAGTTTTACGATACCTCACGTCTTTTGGAATCCCAGCTCCTGCCAAGCTAGCTTACTTGCATTTTAGCCAAGCTCTGCAGTGAAGACATAGAGGAGACAGTGAGAGAGAAGATAAGTCCGACTTCCATATTTACGGTGTGTCATTAGAATAATGATGAGGAGTTTTTCTGTCCAACGATAAGAGAACTAGATGACAGATTAGACAGTAGATTGGGAACGTGGAAAATCAGTAGAGTGGAGGATTACACCCGGCCAAATTACCACCGAAATTAACGGTTGACAAACATTGCAGATATTATATGAGGCGTAATGACTTGTTTCAAAACTCTAAAGTCAACAATGTGCCTCCTAAAACTAAAGAGATATCGATAAAAATTGATTTTATCTCCTTTCTCGACTGGCGACTTTCTATAAGATCTTGTGAAAAGGGAGAGTGAAAAAAAAATAACTGACAGATTTGTGTCATTCATTTTGATCGTTGTTAAAAACTTTAAGTAATCCCTCCGCTCTTTCAACTTATATCGAATTGTTCATTTAACTTTTAAAATAGACAATTTAAAATGGAAATTGTATATTATTATACGTATAAGAAAAGCATTTAAAAGAATATTGCAAAATAGGATACTGTATAAGAGCATTACATAAAAAAAAAATCTACGCCTAAGATCTACTAGTACAATTGGAAACAATTAACTAATGAAGTTTTTATAGAAGCAGTTTCTTTTTAAGTGGCTTTTAAAGAGGCAATTGGCAGTTAGTAAGGAGAGGTAGTAAAACTGGGGCGGTTTCTGTTTTGTCTGAAAGTCAGTGTTGACGCCCACTACCTGGTTAACGTCAATCTAAATTGACTTTTACTGCATCGTAATAGGATAACATCAGATTAATAAATGGCTTGTTTTATTAAAAAGCAACTGCGAATCATCAAGGAAAAACAAGAAAGATGCTGAAGAATGATATGAAAACAAAACAATGAAATTTATCGAAAATTTGTCGTTCTCCGGGGAAAACTTTTATAATTTAATAAAATTAAAGAGCAATTAATGAAATTTAATAAAAATACAATCTCAAATTACATAATTCCTTCAATCATTTCTTTAAAATAATTGGATAATTATTAGTGTAAAGAAATGTTTTAGAATAAGAAAATTATTTTAAATTACTGTATTTTATTTTTTTAAAAATCATTAAAGTCGACAGGATATCCAAAAGGAAGTTTTCGATTACATATAGCAAAACTTATGAAATAATAATTCTTGGTAAGTTATCTATAATTCTGAAATTTCTTTTCTAAAATTGTTTTAAACAAGATCTATTAGGAGATATTCAACTTTTGAATTCATTCCTAGCAAGAAATACAAACCGCGAGATTTTAAAGAAAACGATGATTATACATCCGAAACTTAGATATTTACGATGAAACTTGCATTTGTCATAGAGTCAATGATCAGTTAATGCGACACATCCCGACCATGTCTCCGCATTACGAAAGTTGTGGGTACCATTCCACTCAAGGGAGACTACTCTTCGGCTAATGGAGTTCCCAGTGCGTTCTAGAAGTAAACAGGAGTGAGGTCCATTTCCGGTAACTGGACCGGAAGTTATGAGGAACGACGTGCCAGACCGTAACCAGTCAAGTGTATTCGACTTCCTGTTTTGCTCGTTTTACTGTGTCTTTTCCGACAGAAAAGTTTCCAGTTTAACTATTTTATGAAAAAGTTAATACGTATACTTATAACTTTTTTTTAAGATATCGGTTTGAATAACGCCGATATAAGTTTGAGGACTGAATTTTTATTTCAATCTTTCGTTTTACTGTACTTATATTCACAAAAATTTACTGTTTTGCAAAGAAAAAATAAGTTCAATTAGTTTGTACGGAATTATTATGCTTATAAGTTATTTTTATTTAAAAATATTTAAATCTGAGAAGTAATTTAAAATTTTGATGTACTACAGAAAAATAATTCGTGTCTGTTTTCAATAGCAGAATAATTCTGCCAATAATAAAATCATATTGCTAAAGCAGAATTAAAATTTCGCAATTATTAAATTTATTTTGGTAAATTATCTTATTAAATATCAAATAATATGAGTAAAAATATATAAAATTTAGTATGATAATTTCATTTTCTTAAAATATAGATCGATAACAATATTAAGTGGATTAAATGAACAGAGATTAGCTCCAATTCTATCAGAACGAATCGATACAAAATTATCTTAAGGTAGATCTCTAGTAGATTACAACAAATTCATAAGAATAAATGCATTGCATTCCATGTAAAGCTAACAAAAACGTTATTGTTTCTTATATATTAGTGATCACTAGAGATATGTGATCACATATGGCACAATAATCATATCCAACTAGCGACCACGAATCAATCATTTCCACATTAGATGGTCTGCGTGCCTTTTGGCATACTTCTGGCATAGTTCCGATATACATTACATAATGCTAACTTCAATGATAAACCTTTCTGTCAATATTTTAAAATTTTGATCTATAAGAGAATCATAACACTTCGACATTAATGTTATCGTTTTGTGGGTTAACTAAATGGTCCATACAGCAATTTTGCATTCGAGCAGAATAGTTAACTGTTTAATCTAATGAGGATTGTAATAATTAAACTTTAATAACCTCCTTTCAGCTACCACAACAACTATGAAATCTCATTAAATCGAGGAACCTCATACAGTGTGTGTACACGATGAAGGACAATAAAGAGATGTTGCCACTACACTCAATTTACATATCGATAAGTTGCCGTAATAAAAGCGCTTGACAGTTATAGTGGTTATTGGGATAATATGCTTCAGTTTCGAATGAATACAAATAACTGTACTAAGGCTTCAATAATCAAATTTATTACACAATTTAAGTGCACTATCGCGAGTTGCTCCGTTGATGGGATATGTAAATAAAATTTATTTTTCCTAAAAATCTAACAATCCGAAAATGCTGTATTATGCCTGAAAAGTTTCAAAAACGAGATATGTAAATCCAAGATCATTTCATTGAAGATCTCATCTGTATAAACACCTCACTTCCATATTTATAATTTTTTTACATTATTATATAGGCCTTATAATGCATTACAGTAAAATGACGGATTTTTTAAAATAACCAAATATCGGATATTAGGTGTTAACCTCTTTTATGAAAAAAAAGGTCTTTTACGATAAAGAGAGAGAGAAAGAGGAGGAGGAGAGGAATTCTTTCAATACTACGCTACGAAGATCTAATCCAAATTTCTTCCAGACGTCTTTTGCCTATGATTGCCTCTGGAAATTATCTCTCCAGATGTAGTTGTAGAAATTCTTTTACTTTTTTAAATTTTGCGAAGTTACTTTTAAAATTTCCATTCTACATATGATTTAGTTACTATTACTGTATTTGCTACAATTTCAAATGCATTCCTTTTTTCACTAGAGCCACTTTATTCTTCTGTCAAGAGTTCACATCTACCTTTTCCTGCAATTCGATTATATAATCGGAAAGTCGATTCTATGCACTTGACATATCCCATATATAATATTTAAGTGTGGAATAGGAAAATGTTCCCGAGATCTACAGGCAAAAAAGAACAGCTGTTTCTAACCACCAAGTGCGTATGAAAGCATTATGTTTCGTGCAAACAGCACTCTTGGTCCTTTCGGAAAAATCTATCGAGATAAGAATCTAGTCTACATATGGGTTCACATGCCATCATATCTACAATACGATTCAGATTTCAATAACCTCTTGTTAAGAAAGCGTTAGAACGATCGACAATTTTTAAACTAAATTTATCTCCAGAAAAATATTACCATTATTTTTCTGTCCAGTAAAAGATTTAACTTTAGCTTATACTGTATACATGATAGGCATTAAATCCTTTCTCTTCATTTATAAAATTTGATCATTATTCAATTCATCGAGACAACAACCTTTGTAGACTGTTTTACTTTACAAAATCTAATTTAAATTGCAGTCATTATCGATTTTTGACTGCAGAAGATGTGAATAGAAATAGTTCTTTGCATGTAGTTGAGGAATTTTTTCCTAATCGCCTTTTAGAACATTTGTCGATGTAAAATAATCATCTGAATTGAATATTATTTTGACAAGACAGTCGTAGGATCAAGAATGGCATTTTGAAGTTCTATTCCAATTTAAAAAAAGAAAATAATAATATTACAAAGGCATTAATAGTAAACCTTAGTGATCTTTATGCAGCATTTCATTTCGATCCGTTTTCACTTTCAGCAGGCTCAGAATAAATACTATTCAAAAATGCACAAGTATATTATTTTGATTATTTCTGAGATGGAAAGAAATTGCAAGTGACCACAAATTAACTTTTTTTTTTACATAATTAGTTGGCAAAAATTTAAAGAACCAACCATGCATCCTGCAAAATATGAATTTTATATTGATTTGATTACAGCATAACTTTAATTAAAAATATATAAAAATTAAATCCGAAAAGATGACAGAATCAAGATTACTTTTTTCATTTTTAATTTCTGATAGCAAATTGGGAGAATTGTTTATTACACGATGCAAATTAAAAAATATTCATTAATGCTTTCGAGTTCCGATATTAAAAGCAGAATTTATTAATTTAAAGAAAATGTTATATTGTGAACCGTCTAATTATCTAGTAAGCTTATATTGCTTTAGATTCCGACTTCTCCAGTGAAAATAT
This sequence comes from Androctonus mauritanicus, assembly GCA_011317285.2. NCBI lineage: Eukaryota > Metazoa > Arthropoda > Arachnida > Scorpiones > Buthidae > Androctonus > Androctonus mauritanicus. The sequence continues at coordinate 3,238 of WUQG02020129.1, read as the reverse complement.
GCTTTACATCCCAAATTCTCTAGTGATGTAAATGTCGTCGTTAAAAATCTAATATGCTTCCAGATTTTCGTCTATTTTTTCGTTATTACTGAAAATATCCTTACGCAGGTTCCTTTCCTTATCAGAAATGGCAACAGATGCCAACGATCTATTCGGATTTTATACTGTTTCATCCAATAAAATTCCAGCCTGTCTTTTCTCTTTTTGGCACGGCGACATCTAGAAGACGGAAGTCACGTTCTTCTCTATTTCCGGTCGGACTAACGGAATTACCGGCAACGTAATGGAATTCCCAACAAGCATTTCTTTATCAGTCTGACCAATCACTATCGGTCTCTCTCTCGTGTCGAACGATCATTGGCAAACAAAGAAAACGATAAACGTGTTCTTTAAGCAGTTCGATACCGACCGCGAATTATCTAGAATCTAAAATTTTTCCAAAGATTTTTTTCGGTCCTAAAACTATCTGAGATATGGAATTTTGTTTAAATGCGTATTGCTGGAACAGAAGTATTTCCTAGAGCAATGTTTGACAACTGCGTGTGACAAATGTTGGTGACAGATTCGCGATTCGGTTGCTGCGCAACGACCCACGTTCGTTATTCCTCCACCACATCTCCCGTTGCTAAGTAACGGTCAAGTGGTCACGTGACGGTCAGCGTAATGGATCAAGAGACGTGCTGAGACTGCAGATTTCTCTGATGTTTCCTTGCCACTGCTAAAAATTGGTGATGTTTCTCTTGACAGAAGGAAAGAAAACATTAGTTATAAGCTTAGTTTTGCTCAATGCATTCTAATCCTCCATAAGAAGAGCAGTCGTTTAATGTTTTGCATTATTTTTGATATCACAAGACGATAAAATTACGCTTATTCCATACAAATATTAGTTTTTTCTTATTAAAAAATTAATTTTATTTCGATTTTTGTCACAGAATTGAGTCATAAAACACTAGAAGGATATAGAATTAAGAAATCTCATCCATAAATAGTTATTTATGTGTCTTCAGAAGTTTATTACATCACTAAAAATAAACCGTCATATTTATTTATGTAATGATTTTAATTTTCTTGACAGATAAATTTTGATTAAATACACAGTTTATTTATCGCTATATTTGAAAACTCTTAAGAATATATTCATAAAAACATTAGAAAAGAATTCGATTTTACTGACCGAAAATGAAAATTTATAATAATAATTTACAAAAACTAAATTTTTCTTTTTAGCTAACTATTCATATAAACTTAAATTCCTTTATAAAATAATATATCAACACTTTATATTACTTTATATATATTTAAAATATTTATTTAACTTTTTTTAAAAATAAGAAAATTTATCTTAATCTTTGAGCCCGCTTCGTTCGAAATGGAAGTACGTGTTCCTACTGTAGTTTATCATGTCTCTCATGCAGAGACTATAGCATTTTATCAAGTCCGAAGTCTGTCCACACATAAAAGTGAATCTTTAAGTAATGTAAAAATCGGACTGGTAGAATGATCTAACTTTAGACTTATTCGAGAATTCGTTTTAATTCTCGTTTTTATAAAGTATCTTATACTTTGATTTATTAATCGGTTCGCAAACCTAAAAAAAGAATTTATCAACATATTAACTTGAAAAACTACATAGAAAAAATATTATATAATTTTATATTTAAATAAATTTAATTTATACTAGACTGAGTTCGATTATATTTTATTCTGTTGAAAACAAATTAAATATTAATTTCCTCCTGTATAATACACTTCAGTACATTATACGAATCAGTTCAGTATATTATACGAATCTGTTCACCAATTCGAAACAAAAATAGTTTCGTTAAAAATGTCTTTCATATCAAAAAATATTTATTATTATATTCGACATTAACGTGTTTCGATATTTTCAGTAAAATGTTTACCTCAACTTTTCCGAAAAAAATTTTTCGTGTAAATTGAAAAGAATATTAATAGCTACTTTTCTCGAAAGATGGCGCCACAGATATTTTCAGCAGACGTAAAGACAAACAAGTCGATCCTTCGCTTGGAAAGAAAGACGCGCTCTTAATAAAAGAGATTGAGAGAAAGATTAAGAGATTGCGTCCCCGACGTCCAGTTAGTTAACTGCCTTATCCTGGAAGAGAGAAACAGAAAGCGATAAGTTGAATCTTTTATGACTCATTAAAGTCGGTTTACGATGCTGGACAGCACCGGAAGTCATCGGCACGTGACAGTCACGGTCATAGTACTTCCGGTCCCAACGGACCCAATGTCCGCTGTAATAATGATGCGCCTATGATCCTTAATGACAAAAGTTTACCTTTTAGTTCTACAGAAATTATCTTCAGGAAGAGAATGTAACTGTCTGAAGCCGGTCGGGTTTTTCTGAGGCCAAGTTTCGACCAAGGCCCATAAACCTCAAAGGCATCAGGCCATACATTTTTCTATCTAGCTTTCGCAGAAACGGGGAAAGACGCATAAATCAAGCAAGAATTTAAATAATGTTGCATTTATACCCTTCTAATCTTCCTTTTTTAAATAGAAACGGGGTTAAATTTACCGTTATGGATAGATATGGAGAAAATAATGCCGAAAAAAGTCTTTTTCCATGCATTAGCCATATTGGAGTTAAGTGAAGTATAGAAAACCGCAAAATGCCGTCGGAGAGTTCATTCCATTTATTGAACATTTTCTCCAGCTCCCATCTAACTTTGTACATCGTTTGCGATTTCTAATTCCATTTCTTATTCCATCCATTGAAAAAAGAAGTGTATAAAGTATTAATAACCCGAAAAATCTAGTTTGCGAAAAGACGCCATCGTATATTAATCTAGCGAATTACAATAGATTGATTAGTTGCCCTCTTAACCTAGCCATACGAGCAGTAACAACATTCCTCTGTCTTCCTTCGGACCCTTAATATATTTACCCCACCAAGCGTGTATCAATGTTATTGATGAAGCTACTAAGCTTCTGGCATCGTTAGCAACTTCTAAACTTGTCGACCGAGACCGTAAACGCGATCCATCATCTAAAATTTTATTAAAATATTTGTTTTGCCATGTTTCGGAAGTAACTTATAAAACTTCGATTATTAATTTAACTTTTAATAAGTATTTGACATGGATAGTATCTGTGCGACAACTGTATTATTGCAGAACTTTCTAACCAGTGGCGTAGCAAGGGGGGTTTCGGGGTTTAAACCCCTCCCTTGGGCTTTGTAACACATTGTACAGATATCTCGAAACAAGCGCTA